>VWZW01004519.1:364360-399785 GCA_013397115.1 Edolisoma coerulescens
CTCCCCCCCGCGTGTCGTCCCCGCCCCGTGTGGCCCCCGACTGACCCCCTGCCTCTCTCCCCAGATCACATGAAGGGGCTGCGGGCGCCCGCCCTGAAGAGGAGGCTGGAGGGCAGGTACGGGTTGGCGGCCTCGGGGGAGGCGGCTGGTGCGCGGCAAAGCGTGAGCGAAGCAGCGTGGGGAACTGCCGTGGGTCATGTCACAGGGTGGGAATGGGACAGGGACACCTCCCACTAGACCGGGTTGCTCCAAGCCCCGTCCTACCTGGCGTCGAACGCTTCCACTGATGGGGTATCCATAACTTCTTTGGGCAACTTGGTCGAGTGCCTCAGCACCCTCACTCATTGTAAAAAACTTCTTCCTTGTATCTCATCTAGGCCTGCCCTCTTTCAATTTGAAGTCAGCCCCCCTTGTCCCCACCACGTCCTTGTAGAAAGTCCCTCTCTATAATTCTTAAAAGCCTCCTTTAAATATCAAATGGTAGCTGTAATGTCTCCCCAGAATTTTCTCCAGGCTGAAGAACCCCAGCTATCTCAGCCTCCACAGCAGAGGTGCTCCAGCCCTCTGAGCATCTTCGTGGCCTCTGGGCCTGCTCCAACAGGTCCCTGTCCTTCCTGTGCTGGGGTCACAGACCTGGATGCAGCACTGCAGGTGGGCTCTCACCAGAGCAGAGGGACAGAATCCCCTCCCTTGTCCTCCTGCCCACAGTGCTGGTGATGCAGCCCAGGATACGATTGGCTTTCTGGGCTGCAAATGCACACTGCTGGCTCATGTCCAGCCCCTCATCCACCAGTCCCCCTAAGTCTTCTGCAGGGCTGCTATTAACCCATTTATCCCTCAGTCTGTTTTGATACCAGGGTTTGCCCAGACTCAGTTGCACTTGGCTTTGTTGAACTCCATGACGTTCATGAGCTTCGTGAGGATCTCTCTGTTATTCCCTGGAAATGTTGGTACACAGACACAGTGCTATGCCTGTGCAGTGAAGGGGGCCAGCTGTGCTCTTCGAGGTGTACAAGCAAGCAGGTAGCCAGCAGTTTGAGGGAGACAGTTAGTCCTCTCTGGCCAGCACTTGTGAGACTTTTCTGGAGTACTGAGTCCAGCCCTGGGCTCCCCTGGATGATGAACCAACAGGTGTTTTGGAGCAGGATCACCACACTGGTCTGGGGCAGGAGGCTGTGATGTGTGAGGAGAGGCTGAGAGAGCTGGATGTGTTCAGCCTTAGGAGGCAGTCATGTATCACCCTTTGCAGGCAGGGCTAGAGAAGATGCAGCCAGACTCTTCATGGAGGTTCATAAGGAAAGGGCAAGGGATACCTTTTTCACCACGAGGATGATCAAGCATGGCAATGGCCCCAGGGAGGCTGTGGACCAGTTCCTAGGCTCTGTTTGATTAATTAGAGTAGATATTGCATCTCCTCAGATGCAAGCAGAGAATCTCTTTGCTCATCAGGTCTCTGTGCACAAGCTCAAGCTTCATAAGGAGTATTGTGTGTTCTGCTGACTGTCCCAAATGCCTGTTCCAGGGCTGTGTGCAGGGGTATAGAAACAAGCAGATAGGTCTGCACATGACCATGTAGCACACACTACGTTTATGTCTGCACAAAACCATGCAGGCAGGGGCACGTAGGGTGAGTTTGGGTTTGCTGTGCTGAAGAGAAGCCTGCAGGCTTCCAGCTCTGCAGGTCTCCTCACATGAGAGGTTTCTGAGTGTAGGGTTTGATGTAGTGGCTGCTGATGTGCTGATGTGTCATTAGATTGTTCCTCGTGTCTACTTTAAAAAACGGTTATCTGTGTTTTTGTCTCCTGACAGCTTGAAAGTTAAGCTATACTGCTCACCAGTAACTAAGGAATTGTTGTTGACTAACTGGAAATACAAGTTTTGGGAGAATCATATTGTGAGTTTGTGTTTATTTTGAAATTAGCACTTTCCAAGCAGTGATTATTCTCAGAAAGAAGCAGCTTCCCGCTCCTCAGAAATGTCTAAATATTGGTGTTGATACAGTGTTTCAGGGCTTAAGTGCTTCCAACAATGTGCCTTTCCTGCTGCTGGCTATGTGGGATTGGTTTATTGCTGTTCGTTGTTTAATTATTTTTCTCCCCACAAAATTTTTCCTTTTCTCTCAACTTCAGCTTTACATGGCCTTCATCTTTACATTGCTCATTTGTACACTGGAATTTGTATCCATTTCCTTACCTTGCTCACATCTCTTTGCTGCTGTCCTTAATTTCTCTTTTGCTTCATTTAAAGTCTCTTATTGCTTGGAATGTATATATTCTGAAGTTATATGATTTTCCTTTTGATTTTTGGAAAATGGACTATAACATGAAGAAGTTTTAGTGGTATAAAATCACTGAAAAACTTAATAAATTTACATGATTTCCAATGTCTGGAGCCAAACTGCAAGGGATCAGTGTTATGTACAGGTGTGACTTGTAGTTATTTCCTTCCTTTGCAGATGCAAGCATTATGAACATGAGTTTTTTTACAGAAATAAAAATAATTCTCTCTGCACAAACACAGAAATATGTGCTCCTGGTGATTTGTGGGCTCTGCTTCTGGTAATAGGGGGCAGTGGGGAGTGCTGTAGCACAGAGCTGTCCTAGCAAGATCCACTGCTGTGCTCTGGGGCTGGGATGTTTTGGGCTTTGCAGTCATCCAAAAATCAGGCATGTGATCCATCCAGAGGAACAAGAGCTGTTGCTGATGAAAGTCCAACATACTCTTAACTCTTTTAGGCATTAAATTTCTAGATAAATTTAATCTCTATTAAATTTTTAGATAACTTTTAGGAAAATTTATTCCACTGGAAATGGAAATTTATGACTTATTATGGGAAAATGAGCTTAATTTTACAGCCTTAGCATTAGCCACAGTGAGTGCTAGAGATGTCTACATAATGAATACCTAGACATAAACATGAAACAGAATGTTCAGCAAATCCTATAATGCAGTTAATCATTTTGTTACAGGTTGCATTGGAAGTTGAAACTCCAACTCAAATTTCTTTAGAAGATGAAACATCTGGTGAGGTAAGTTACAGGAAAAAAAGATGCATATGTTAGTCATGGGCAGTAATGATGTTTATATGAGTACAGGAAACACAGCTGCAGCATCCAGAGTGGACAAGCTATTTTTAAAATGTGTGTGCCCCTCCTCTCCTGTAGTGACAGAACAAGGGGTGATAGTTTTAAACTAAAAGAGGGTTGGTTCAGACTAGATAGAAGGGAGAAGCATTTTACAATGAGCATGGTGAAACACTGGAACAGGTTGCCCAGAGAGGTGGTGGATGCCCCATCCCTGGAAACATTTAAGGTCAGGATGAGGCTCTGAACAGTCTGATCTAGTTGATAGTGTCCCTGCTTATTGCAGGGGAGTTGGACTGGATGAACTTTAAAGGTCCCTTCCAACCCAAATTATTCTGTGATTCTGTATTTGCTCACCAGGAACCAAGGAAGTAGAACTATCTTCTGTCCAACTTGCTTTATAAGCACCATACAATACTTGGTCCTCTCTTCTGCTGTGAGAGGATGGGTGTTGCTCTTTAGTGCAATGTGACGAGACTCTCTGGATTTAAAAGCAATGCTGAATGCTGCAGGAGGCTGTGGGGAGTAATGCATTGCTTTCAATGTGCTGATGAAAGTACTGGTACTATTTACTACAGTGTGAAAATAATGCTAACCTCTCTCTTCCAGAAAGAAGATGTAGTGGTGACACTTCTGCCAGCTGGTCACTGTCCAGGTTCAGTTATGTACGTCCTTTTAATACTTTAAATGTTTCACTGCCTGGCATTTAATGCTTTATATTGGTGAGTTTGACCCAAGTGTTGCTGTCTGCAGGTTTCTGTTTGAAGGTGAGAATGGCACCATGTTGTACACAGGGGATTTCAGGCTTGCAAAAGGAGAAGCAGCCAGAATGGAGCTTTTGCATTCAGGGACCAGGTGAGCTATTTGTGGGATACAGAAAGAATAGAAGATCATATGGCATGGACAATTTGGCTAGGTGTTCATTATCTTTTTCCCCATTCTTTAATCTGGATTAAATATAATTGCAATGCTGCAGTTACAAGCCCCCTTTGACTTATTCTTTGGAATAAAGAGGTAGAATTACCTCCTTTTGAAGAGAGAGGAAGTGGCATATCTTAGCACTGTGATGCAATGTTTACTCTGATATCACATTTCTCTCCTCCAGGGTAAAAGACATCCAGAGTGTGTATTTGGACACTACTTTTTGTGATCCCAAATTTTATCACATACCAAGCCGGGTAAGTCTAAATAAACCGTGAGAGGAAAGGCCCTTAAAATTGTTAATTAATTAACCACCCCTTTGTTAGGTAAGTCTTGCAAGGCAATGCCATTTTGCATTACCAAATCACAGCACTTTGGAAGTATCTTCCAAGATGATTGACAGCATTTTCTACACTTTTCAGGAGGAATGTTTAAATGGGATCTTGGAGTTAGTGCGAAGCTGGACCTCGCTGTCTCGTAATCATGTTGTGTGGCTGAACTGCAAAGCTGCTTATGGATACGAGTATTTATTCATAAACCTCAGTGAGGAACTTGGAATCAAGGTAATGTTTCTCTAATTGTTGCTCTGGAACAGATCCTCGGTAATGATTGTGGCCAGTCACTGAGCTGGCAATGGCTGTTCAGAGGGCTGCTCTAGGTCACAGTTGTGCCTGTTTCATTAACTTCTCTTAAAAAGTGCAGTTGTGCTCAAAATGAGTTAACTAGTTGACTTCAGTCTGGAACATCTAGATTTTCCAAAAAGAATTTAATTCCCAGTTTTCAAGCTTAGTGTTTACCTCTCTCCCTTTTATTTTGTGAATGATAAAAGTAATTTGCATACAGCATTAATAGTCAGTAGATATATTCTGAATTAATCATGAATATTCATCCCTCTTCGGCATAGAAAGTATGTTCTACTTGTTCTAGATGTCCAAGTTTTGGCTGACACATCTCTGCTTGGACATTATTGGGAGTAATAATTTAAATGCCTGCCAGCATTTGGGGAGAGCAGAATCACATCTATATAGCTGCTCCAGCTGCAGTCTGGCAAACGCATTGAACTACTAAAGAGTAAACTGTGGCTTTCTCTAGGTGCACATGAACAAACTGGATATGTTCAGGAACATGCCAGAAATCCTGTGCCACGTTACCACAGACCGGCACACGCAGATTCACGCCTGTCGACATCCTCGGGTGCGTTGGTTCTGCAAAGCCTCCCCTGACTTTGCTGTGAAAGTGTGGTTGTAGGTGCTGGTATTTGGGACCTGTTGGGTTAATGAAGACTGGTGAAATGGTGACTTAATGTAAAGCAGAGTGAAAACCTTAGTTAGTGCGTTGAAGTTTTGTTCTTTTTTTTTTTTTTAAAGGAAAAAATATATTAATTTATGCTAGAAATAATTTAAATGTATTTGAAACCTGAAAACTGTGGTTTTAAGTGAAGTGAGACAAGCTATACTAGATCAATCAAGTATTATCCATTTCAATGTATCAAAAGAGGCTCAGATGATGCCTGCTGCAGCCACGTGCTGTGTGGTTTCAGCATGTGGCCCTCCCTTTCTGGGATGTCTGTCAGGCTGGAGGCTCCAGCTTGCAGGAACACAGGTGGAATGCAGGATGGCACATTGGGGCATTGGTCTCTCTGACTGATTTGGTTTGTCAGCTGTACTAAAGAAGCAAGGTGTGACAAGGTCTTTCAATGGAGTTATAAGTGAGAGAAGAACGTGGTTTGGCTAGATACTATTGCTTAATTTCTGGGTCAAAAAGGTCACTGTTGAACTTAATTTTATATTCCATTGGACAGGATGATGACTGCTTCCGAGGGAACAGACTGCCCTGTGGGATGATTTGCCACAATGGAACTCCCCTGCACATAATCAGCATCAAACCCTCCACGATGTGGTTTGGGGAAAGGAAAAAGAAAACCAGTGTAATAGTGAGGTGAGTATTTGGGCCACACAGAAACCTGTTGTTTCAGGTTTGTATCTTGTCTGATACTTGTATAACTGAATCTCAGAATGGACTTTGAGAGTAGGTTATGCTGGTCTGTTGACTAAGGATGAAGAGCAGTTACCTCATTTTTGTGCCTCCTCTGTTTTTTTTTTAGGACTGGGGAGAAAACTTACAGAGCTTGTTTCTCTTTCCACTCTTCATACAGCGAGGTTCGTATACTTGTAGTACTGAGTATAGACTGATTAAGGAAATGTAAAAGAGTTTTGATTTTTCTGGAGTGGATGACATGACTTGTCATAATAAAAAAAAATCTTGTCAGTAATAAGACATTAGGGGATAGGAAGTTCTGAATGCTGAAGACAGAAAAGTTTGTTTTAATATAGCTGCAGAGGAACTTGTTAATGTAGGGCAGGATTACAAGCCTATTTCCTGTTCTCTGTTCTCAATGTATAGGTCACTGGTACAATTGTTTTGACTGCGTTTCTATTTTAGATTATTGTTTAACTGTGCAATGCTTAAAGCATGGAGTTTTGGTTTACAATACATTGTTTATCTTCTGTGACTCAGATTTGGGTGGGTTTGCCTTCTTTTCTTTGCCCACACATTTAAACAGAATCTTCTCACATCCTGACTGCTGCTGTTGCCCCTCTTCCTGTGTTAAAAACTAAAAGGAAATTGGTCATGGCAGCATCCTCCCCACAATCACACACTTTCATTTAACATGACTCGATACAGCTCTAAAAACACTTCTTTCTCCTAAGAAACTGAACTGAACCTGGATCAGTGCTAACAATGAACTTTCACAAAGTCTTGCACTACAAAATGGAGGAAGGCAGTACTGTTTTTAAGATCCTGGATAAGTTTAAATTTGCTCTGCCATGCAGAATTTTAAATGGAGGTCCCAGTGTGGAATGTGCTGGTGGAATATGGGGGGTAGTGTAACTGTAACATTCCTACCTCCACCTGCAAAAATAGATGGGTCCTTGTCTTGGTTTGAGGCAATTTCAAGAACACTCTGGAACGAGTTGTCTCCCTTTATAGGTTCAACCAATCCCTTTCCACCAATAAGGAATGAACACGAGTAGATAGAAGTGAAAAAATAAGTTTCCTAGCAAGTGGAACAGCAACAGGCAAAAAACAACAGTAAATAACTGCTGGATACAAAATTGCAATAACATTATGGGTCACCCCAGGACAGTCCTACAGATAGGAGTGTAATCTGCAATCTGCAAGTGTTTTCAGTGCTCAGCACTGAGAAAGCCTCAGCAGGAGTGCTGGACACAATTCTTCAAGAAATTTACTGGAGATAATCTAGAAGACAACAGAGTAAGGCTGGGAAAAAACAATGTGTTTTGTCATAATGGGCTTTTACAGGGGACTGAAGAGAGACTTTAGGAAGAGGAAAGGAATGCTTGATCTGCACAACTGGAGACTTGAAGTCCAGTAAGGAAAATGCATTTTGAAAAGATCAACAGCAGTAAGGACAGGGAAGCACTGGATCACATTACAGGTCTGCCCAGCCTTTTCTTTCAGAGATAGTGATGGTCTGTGTGGTAACTGATAATTGCAGTGAGGTGTTAGGTGAGGCTGAGTTCTCAGCATCCTTTCAGGCCTGTTTCCTTGTTCCAGAGATATCCACTTTGACAGAGTCATGGGCTACCTTGGTCTTTGCTTAAGACTACTAGTAGTACTTTTGGATGTGCTTGCATCAGTGCTGCCTTTAAGTGATGTTCTTAACTGATGATGTAATTTGTTAAATTGCTTCTTCTTTTCTGGAATTTAGATCAAGGATTTCCTGAGCTATATCTGTCCTGTGAATGTGTATCCCAATGTACTGCCACTGGGTGCAACAGAGGACAAAGTTATGGAAATGTAAGTGACAAGTGGCTGCTTGATGGAGGTGATCCAAACTCTGTTCCTGTAAGGACAATCCCCAGCCTCTCAGGAGGGCCACTGCCTTTTGCTTTACTTACCTGATAATTCAGATTTTTTTTTCTATATTCAGTCCCTCAGACTTGGGCTTTCTGAAGCACATGTGTTTATATGTTGAGCTGAGTCTCAGAGTTTGTATTCTACCTCTATCTAAGAGGCTTTTCTGCTGGTGAACTCTGAGGGGAAGCTGAATACAAATTCATCTCACTGTGTTCTGTGACCCATTTCTATTTGCCATTGCTGCTTCTCAGAAGTTTCTTTTAAAGAGGGTTTCTCTGGGGACTTGAACTCCTCCCCTCTGCAGAGCATCAGAGGCCAGTTCTCTTGTGCTGCTGCAGATGTTGGCAGCTTAAAAAGCGCCCTTGGGGAGCAGGAGAGCTGTGGTGTCTCTTTGGACAGAACAAAGATTCCTGTTCCTTTTTCCTTTCCTTCTTAGTAAGAAAGGAACTTCCACTTACTAATCACTGAATAAAACTGCAGTCAGATTTTGAACCCTGTCATCTTGTCTTCTCTAAGGAAGGAACTACAAGATAGTTTCCAAACAATATACATGTCTTAAGGTAAATATATTGAAAGCACAGACTTCTGCCTTTCAGCTGCTCAAGTTCACCAGAGAATCAAGAACTTTGCCCTAGGTATTGCTGCCTTTGCTTTAACGTTTTTGCTGCAGTGCCTGCAGGCATGGAGCAGTGTACTTAAAACATGTTAAAAGACTTACTTTTGCTCCTGAAAGCATCTGCTGGGTTCTAAATAATAACTGCTTTTCTCATTCTCCTCAGATTGAAGCCATTATGCAGGTCATACAGGAGAAACATGGAACCCAGGTACAAGCCCTTAGGAACACTGAAGAGAGCCCACAAGAGAGAATTATCTGATACAGGTAAAGGTTCTGCTGCTGCTACTGCACCTTAAATGCAAGTCTGAGACTAAGCAGAAGTGCCAAAAGCCTTGATGTTCACCACAGTCTGACTGTGTGTTCAAAGCAACAGCTGGAAAGAAGAAATAGAAATTACATGAATTTAGGTATTAGGAGGGTGAGAGAGTACTAATTGTGTAAAACCACACTTGTTTGTAGTCTTAAAGTGCACTTAATGCTCAACAGCCCTGTAGGTTTTTGGATGGAGTTCCTTCCCTCAGTCCTAGATCAGCCCTAGGAAAGCTTGTTGTAACTGTCCCTGTGCTAGACAAGGCAAGGTGAACACTGTCAATAACATCCTGTAAAATCTCCAGCTGGGTTAAAGAACATTTTCCTCAATTTATACTAAATTAATTTTTATAAAAACTTTGCTCTCAACAAAATTTTAGCAGAGATGTGAACTTTCCTAAGTGATTTTCTTTTTGTTTCTTGCCAGATGAAGATGATCTCTTTGATTCAGAATTAATTTCTACAAGGCCTAAGATTCCAAAACAGCAGAGAGGAGAGGGCAGGCCGTCCAGCACAGGACAGTCTGAAAACACTGAAGGAAACATTAATGAGGGCACAGAAAGTTACAAAGGGACCACAACTTACACCTCCCTCAACGTAGACTTTGTGGACTGTGAGGAATCAAATGATGATGAAGATGATGAAGATGATGAAGAATCTGAAAAAAATACAGTTCAGTTTCTTTCCTGTGAG
This sequence comes from Edolisoma coerulescens, assembly GCA_013397115.1. Lineage (NCBI taxonomy): Eukaryota > Metazoa > Chordata > Aves > Passeriformes > Campephagidae > Edolisoma > Edolisoma coerulescens. The sequence goes on from VWZW01004519.1 coordinate 373,865, forward strand.
CCAGATGCCACTTCCACAGCCAGTTTCAATGGAGTAACTAGTGACCAGCAGGAGTCTAATGCCAATGTCCCTTGCTGGAATGAATTTTTTACAGGTAATAAACTAGAAGAAAGCTCTGAAAATGAGGACAACATCCCATCTTCAGCAGATGCTGGCGGGTCCCAGTCACTCTTCAGCGATTCAGATGGAGTAAGTGACTCAACACACATCTCCTCCCAAAATTCTTCTCAGTCAACACACATATCAGAGCAGGGGAGCCAGGGCTGGGATAGCCAAATGGACACAGTACTCATCACCTCGCAGGAGAGAAGTGCCCTGGACCTCAAAGGTGGGAGCAGAGCAGTGGTTCCTGTGCTGCAGGAGACTCCCAGGGACACTCAGCTGGACAGTGGCAGGGAGAAGCCACCGGGTCAGAACAGACTTTGTGCCCACGATGGTGCCTGTGGCTTGAAAAGCAAAGGCTGTGAGAAAGCTGCAGAGGCTGGTGCTGCCCACGTTCAGGATGTGCTGGTGGAAATAAGTGACAGCTCCAGGACTCCTGATCTGGAGCTGAGGAGGGACTCCCAGAGCTCCTCTGACTTTGAAATTCCCTTGACTCCTGATGCTGAAGTGCCTCAGCCAGATAAACTGCACCATTTATACAAGAAGCTCGCAGCAGGTGAAAACATAATCAATGAGAAAAAAGTCTCCTGAGAACAGGTATAACTGATTACCTTGTGGTAATACCCAACATGTTTACTAATACCTGAATTCTTTTTCTCTTCCTGCTGGTTACTGTCTGCAGCTATGCTGAGTCATGCTTTTTTCAGAAATAGCTTACTGTCAGAACTTGGAATCTGCAGCCTGTGTAATTTCATTGTTCCTTCCATGAAATACTGAAAAGGAAGTATTCCCAGGAGGGACTGTAAAAGCCTTCCACCTCTCAAGGGTCAATTCTCCAGGACTGTAAGCAGACAAAAAATGGACCAGATGAAACTAAGGGTAGAACACTAAATGAAATTTAGTGTTTATCATGAGCTCTAAGAGTTTACCTTTGTAATGTGATCTCAGGTTTTAATAAAATACCACATTGTTAACTGTGGGGAAGAACACCTAAGAATGACCATGCAAACAAGGCAGTTGTAATTTGGCTTTAATCATTATTTATCATTATTATAACAGTTTAATGAGTATTCACTGCAGTTCATTTTAAAAACAACTGCAGAACAGATTGGAGAAGTACTAGGGTTGTGAGGAGGTTTAATTTGTTTTAAATCAAATTGTTCATTTCAAAAAGTCTCTCTTTACACTGAGCTTTAACTCCTGAGTGAGGTACTGCAGACCACTGTCTGTGCTTCTTCTCCAACTCACTGCAAACAACTTGGCATCAGTTCCTCTGTGTTCTGGTTTGTTCTGAATGGTTCTTCATAAAAACTTAAAAATAAAATCCTGTGGTTCCCAAGTTACCAGCCCTGTCCTGCTCTGGCAGGTAACTCAGCCACAAAAGGTAACCTGGGATCCCAGACAGGTTGCTTGCATTACTTAAGGCTCTTAATACTACAAAACTTCACCTCCTCTGTAACATTCTGTAGACTTCACTATTTTAAATCAAGACAAAATATTCTCCAAGCATGTGTGCCATCATAACTCTCTGCCAAAATTCATAGCTTCTAACATAGAAATGTAATTCAGGTTTTTCTTAAACTGGAGTGCCTACAAAATATCCAAACCACAGAAGTCATCTAAAAATCCCTGAGGTTTTCCATCCAAGGTGTTAAGTCCCAAAGAATTAAATGTACTTTAGCACAACACCTCTCCCCTCTGAGTGTGCCTTCAGTTGTTGTGCCGTGTTTAGTGACATGTGAGTGTTAAACCAACCAGCATTCTGCCACGGGGACCAGAGGCAGGAGGGACAAAGCACTGCCATAATCTATGTATGATTTTAAGGATATTCAAGATCCATGTATTTCTCCACTGTTACCTTTCCTGCTGTTTGTGGGATTTGTTAACCTGATTTCCAAATGTGATCTACCAACTTTGGGTTTTTTTAGCAAGCCTGAGTGAGTGGAACTGCTTCTGGAACTACCTCTGTGAATAAAGTCATACAGAGCAGAACCTCTTCTGTTGTCTCATTTCATACCTGTACTGTGCATGGAAGTTCAGGGCTGCCTTTAACAGGATATACAGGAATATAAATAACAAATACACAGGAATCCAGTCTGCTTCAGGGAAGTATAAATTTATACCAGTTCTCACCAGCCCTAAACTGCAAACACATTATTTCCTCAGGGTCCCTCTGCCGGAGTCCTTACAGTCCTAGAAAATTTTGGGTACTGGCCAGGAATTAAGAGGTTGCAGTCTTAAAGCAAATTCTACTGCTACAACTAATTTTGACAGACTAATTTTTTTTTTTAAGAATGACAACAACAAGAAAAAACTAAATTTAATTTATTTTATCAAAAACTATAGGAAGATAGCAATACTAGAGATGACACAGTACGAAAAGAAAATGTTCCTGAGCTTACAAACTGCATATTCTAATACAGTTCCTAAAACATACATTAAAAATAACCAAACGATTGACTTAACTTGGAGATTAAATAAATAGACAATAGCTTTTCTTGCAGGTGATCTTGCAGCTTTAGTTTTGCTACCAAAAAATAAAATAAAACCAACAAAAAAGAACAGCTGGAGGACAGGTCACAGGTCACCAGCCCCCAAGCAGTGCATGCACACTGAACTGGTGACCACGACGATGCCAACAGACCACAAAGCAAAACAAAGGCAGAAGCTGGGCTGGTTTAGGTTCCCTAAGAAATTGAAAACAGCTTTTTCTGCGTTTCCAATCTGGCAATTTTCTGCCAAACTCATAAAAACAGTAGAAGGAGTTTTAAAAGTGACACAGTGTCTCATTAAGCTAATTCACTGACTGCCATCCAAATACACTGTGAATATGTAAATATAAAATACTGTTCAAGGCTCTTATGTTGGAAATGGGATCCATGGGTTTCCTTCAAATAAATACAAAATACTGCTACCTCCCAGAACATAAATTAGCGGTTCTTTATTTATGGCAGAAGATAACACACATATCCTTAACAAACAGCAGCGTTATTCCAGTGCTGGTGATAACATTCTCTGCCTCAGGAAAAGGCAGACACTGCACTCCAGTACAACTGCCAAAACTGTTACCTTCTAAAATGCATCAACTTGCAATATTTAAATCAAATTGGGCATGGGGAGAGACAGAGCCTGGGGCCCACCCTGTGCCCCTGGCACAGGCGAGGCTGGAGTAAGGAATCCATCTCCTGGAGTAAGGAATCCATCTCTTGCCGCAGCCATTCCATCCTGCAGGGACAGCGCAGGCTGCAGCGGATTAAGGAGCTGGAGACTGCAGGTTCCATCCACCTGGAATGCACTGCTCGTTTGAGCTACATGCAAGAGAAAGTACTAATGACTCCAAACGATGCAAGATCATCTAGAGTTTTGCTGACATTAAAGCTCCACATTCCACTTAAAACTTTAAATTAAAAAAAAAAAAAAACATTAGAGATATGGCATGACAAAAACTGACAAGATTCAGCGTTTATCAACTGTGTGGATACAGGTGAGCCTGATCACATCAAATACTTTTAAATCTAAGCAAACTTTTCCTATTCATTAAACAATATAAAGTCTCTATTTCAACGTGTATCTCTGTATTGTAGATTACAAAACTCCTACAGCATTTCCAGTGGCCCATGCTCTTCACCAGAAGTTTAAAACTGATTTTGGCTAGTAGCATCTAAAATGTCATTTGCTACCAAAGAGCCAGATCTTCAGTACAAATGCAACTGTGCTTCTTAAGGAACAACATTGAAATGCTCTTTTTGAAGTGCTAGTAATTAACATGGAATTTAAGGCATTTTCTAAGAAATTAAGTAAACAGTTACATGCTGGGTACTTGACTTCATTCACCTGAGCCAACAGCTGTGCACCTTATAAAGGTAACTAGCTGACCTATGATACATAGCCAGCATCCAGCTATGGAGCATCCATTTATGGAGCAACATTATTCTGCCTGACCCTGTCAATATTTATGTGACTTGTAAGCAATATGCAAGTTTTACAAGCTTTGGATCCATGAGAATAAAGCATTTGGATCACACCTAGAGCATGGACCTTGGCTGTAACTCCACTCATCACCCACCTCAACTGCTCTTCAGTGGTTTTGAAGCCAAGCAAAACTTAGCATATGTTATGAATAGAGTGAGACAACTTTAAGATGATCAGGAAAAAAAAAGATGACTCAAGCAGCTGAAGAACAGCACATTTCTCAGCCTTTACATTCAAGAACATCTTACAAATGTCTACAGCAAATGGGTATACTCACCCCTAGTCTAACTTCACTGAAGTTAACATTTTTGCAACCAGAAAATACAGGCCTAGTATCTTAGAAGTCTGTCACTAGGTAAAAAAGACACAGTATGTAAAAATTAACCAAAACCAATTGTGAATATACATCAGTCCCAGGGCTCTTTTGCACCTAACAGATAACAGAGCATATCTCCACAATGCATTGGCTTTGTTAGACAATGGGCTGCTCTCCTTAACCTTTTGCTATCTATTTCCAAACTGTAGGCAGCAACTCGTTTCAGCCATGACTGCCAAATTTCTGCAATGAAAACAAACAGCGAATGTTACTTCTGACAATCCCATATTTACAAATGCTCTGTGGAACTGCAGTCCTCCTATAGAATCTTAACTAAAAATCAGAGCATAACGACTGAAAAAATTCTACATAACATTAGCTAAGAAGTTCAAGTTTTACACCTGGCATCTGTTAATACCAATTACAGAATCACAGAATCAGTTAGGTTGGAAAAGACTTTTGAGATCATCAAGTCCAACCTACGACTGAACACCCCCTTGTCAACCAGACCATGGCACTGAGGAGAGATCTCACTGTGCTCTTCAACATCCTCACAAGAGGAAGCAGAGGGGCAGGTACCCATCTGTTCACCCTGGTGACCAGTGACAGGACTCAAGGAAACAGCCTGAAGCTGAGTCAGGGGAGGTTTCGACTGGATATTAGGAAAAGGTTCTTCACCCAGAGGGTGGCTGGGCACTGGACCAGGCTCCCCAGGGCAGTGGTCACAGCACCGAGCCTGGCAGAGTTCAAGGAGTGTTTGGACAATGCTCTCAGGCACAGGGTGTGACTCTTGGAGACGGCCCTGTGTAGGACTAAGACTTGGACTCAATGACCCTTGTGGGTCCCTTCCAATCCAGTTTATTCTATGATTCTATGAATGTTCAAATCAAGGTACATTTTAGAGTTTTCTTTGCATACATTTTACTGCTTCCTAAACAACTGTTCTAGGAAAAATGAATTTTTAATCCCGATTATCAGTTTTGTATTGGCTTGAAACACTACAATCCCTTTCTTTGGCCAATGCCATTTCAATTACAAACACAATGCCTTGTTTTCACCATCCTTATTTACATCAGATGTAAGAATACTTGAATATATGTGTGAAAGAAGAGTCTTCTTAAAACATATTAAAAAAAGAACAAAAGATTAGTGACTTTGGATACCCGAACTCAGTTGAGATAACCTCTGCAACACACGGCTCCACATTTACAGACAGTTCTGATCCTCTTTTTGGATGGGCTAAGATCTTCAGCAGAGTCTGAAGTCAGATCTATTGAACCTGCAACACAGATGAACACAAGTAAGGAAGTTCTAAAAGACAGAGATCATGCCCAGTATTCAAACAGCTTGTAAAGGCCTTCTAACACCCCCATTCAAAGAGTTGTGTGTGAAGCTATACTCAGATTCTACTGACACCCTTGTTACAGCTACTTGTACAACACCAGGCATACACATTGGAATCCAAAACTCAAACTTGAGCTTTGTACCCCCAAAAGTATCCACATGGATCAGCTCAGAGTGCAGCTGGCCTTCACTGGCCTTCAATGTCAGTGTCACAGACAACACACAGAGAAAGAAGACTTCTAAGAATTCAAGATCAGTTTGGCAGTGTCATGGTTTAAGCCCAGCTGGCACTGAAACACCACACAGACACTCACTCACTTCCACCCCAGTGGAATGGGGAGGAGAATCAAAAGTAAAACTTGTAGGTTGAGATAAGAACAGTTTAGTAATTGAAACAGTAAAATATTGTAGTAATGATGGTATTCTGATGATGTTGATGCTGATTATTATTATTATTATTAGGAGTAGTACTAGTAAAAGAAAAAGCCAAACACGAGTGATGCACAATACAATTGCTTACCTAGGGCTGACCGATGCCCAGATGCCATCCCTGAACTCTGATCAGCCCCTTCTGGATAACTCCCCAGTTTCTACACTGGGCATGACATTCTCTGGTGTGGAATATCCCTTTGACCAGTTTAAGTCATCTGTCTATGCTCCCTCCCAGCTTTTTTCTTTACATTTTTTTGAGTACCTCCTCACTGGTAGAGCATGAGACACAAAAGTCCTTAACAAAAACACCACTTAGCAACAACCAAAACATCAGTGAGTTATCAACATTATTCTCATACTGAATCTAAAACGCAGCACTGTACCTGCTACTGAGAAGAAATTAACTCTATCCCAGCTGAAACAGCTGTTCCACAGGACCTACATCTAAAACTGAGGTCTACAGACCCCAGAATCCAGAGACAAACCAGTGGTGCCTCATGCTGCTGAGATGTTACAACTGCCTTAGTAACTATCACTAGCAGATTACCTAGAAAGTAGTTTACCTGAAATGCCAATTTGAGTAAAGGAAAGCTTTATTTAAGAGCAGCCTGACCATTCCTTTGAGCATTCCTGCAACAAAGCTTCAAAATCATTTGCTTCACCAGACAATCCAGCCACAATCTCTGATGTGCTTGGAGCACTGAGGGATGCACTACAGATGCAGGCAAAAGCTTCTGGGTGTGCTCTTCTCTGCCCTACATGTCATGAGCAATGACTGTTCTGAAAGCCAGAGTTGTGTTAGGAAAAGCCATGCCCGAGTTGAAATGCTACCATCAGTCAGGCTGCAGTAAAGCCCACCAGCACCCCAAAACTCCCACAAGAACCATGTTAAAATGTGCAGACCTTTCATCTGATAGTCAAAGGTTAGCTCTTCTCCAGCCTTGATGGTTCGGGTAGAGAACAGCGCTATTCGAGGAAGACGCAAGTCGAGGTTATCGATGAACACGTTGAAGACTTGAAGATTTGGATCACACTGTAAGCAAAAATTAATGCAGTTTCTGTTTAGAAAAATTAACACTAAATTTCACTGAAGTGTTTAAGTAAACCAAGGTCACAGGAAAGAAAGAATGGGTTCCTGTCTCAGTGACAGAAGTCTGCAATTAAGTTATCTTCTGAAATCAACCAGTTGAGATAGTGTTCCAGGAGAACATTCATAGCTCAGATTCAAGTCCTTCCAGGAAGGCAACCTTTACACGGTACATGGACTACACTAATATGCAACAACCTATGAAAAATAAATGGCACCTTCAAAGATGACAACAAAAATGATGACAAAGTAATTAGAGCTACATTCAGAGGCTAGTATGTACTAACAAAACCCACAAAAAGAATTAAAGTTGAAAGAAAATTAAAAACAACCTAGTGTTTCAAGCCCCACACACTCTCTAGTCTGTATTGATGTTTAAGAATAGCTTCCAGGCCAGGGATAACATCTTCATACTATGAATTAATTTCCACTGTCAGCTGCAAACCTGCTTGGCTTCTGAATTCCCTGCCATGGGCTGGGTGGTGGGAGGAGGGTGAAGGTCTAGACAGGAACAGGAACTAGAACTAGAACAGGAACTAGAGAACACTTCATCATTTTCTCTGGATTAAGTATCAGAAGTCAGTAGTCCCCGAGACTGTTAAAATCTGTGTGCTTTTTTGTTCTTTAACAGTGAAATATATCACACATTAAGAATGAGAAGTGAAGTTACAGACATTTAACTTTACACTGAAGACTGAGAATACTTCACTCCCATTTGTGAAAGCAAAGAGCAACTGTCTGTTTCTCCCTGGCAAGCCTGCATGAAACACAAGTATCATCATCTCACAAACCTGAAGACATGAATTTTCTGTATTTGTAGAACACTGACTGCACACCTCACAAACACTGGATCAGTAAGAAATAACAATTTTTAGTTCAGGAATCCTTACAAATGCAGCTCAACCTTCTTGCTTTAAGTACTTCAGTTGAACTTGAATAAAACACTACAAAAAATTGCTCATGAAAATTTTGAATTCTCTGGCAAGTTTAGATTAGGAGGGAAAATTACATTTCTCCCCTGAAGATACCTAAGAAAGCACAGGAGTTTTCTCTTTTTCCTCTACCCCGTTCGCAGGATGAAATTCAGAGTAACATTCCTTCCTGCCCAGCTACAAAGTAACACATCAATTCCTGTCATCCCTCACTCCTAGCTAATTTTATTACGGACCTGTCACATGTTAAGTATTTCACATACTCGGAAAAAACACACCCAAAGCAACCCTATTTTGGTTGTCTAGAACCAGCTGATTCAGTGAAAACTCCAGTCCGATAGGATGCCCACTTCAGGCAGCATCTCTCTCCCAGATTTTTGTAGGCAGTCTCAATCCAAGTAAAGCCAAGTAGTCTGTTCTATTTATTGCATCATCTGATTGATTGAACTGTGCTGACATGAAGCAAACGATCCAGAAAAACTGTGAATATGGTTTACAATAAGGAAATGTTTACAGTAGAAGACATTTCTAGCACAATTAGGATAATTCTCCAAATTCTTAGTATACAAAACAAGGTCTTACACTGTGGTTCACAAAGTGGGACACATTTCCATATCGAGCTGCATCTACTGTAAATTCATCTGAGTCATAGTCCAAATCAAACAAGTATGTATTTCCCTGGTTGTCATAGAGCTGGCCTCGCCTCTCTGCTTCCTCACTTGTAATCACCTAAAAAAAAAAAAAGGAAAGAAGAAACCTGCATCATATTATTAACTATTACTAAATCAAAACAAAAAATCACAATCAAGTTAGAAAAATACTTAGTAAAAAATACCACTGAAAGTTTTTGATGTTGAAATAGCATTCCATCTAATGAATGAAGAATACATAAGAGTACATACAGCTGAACTAATTAGTGACTGAGGCTTCTCTGGATGCAATTTGTCTACAGCTGATGCAGAGCACTACCTTGTCTCTGGATATCAGCACCCTCTATTAATAGTTTTGATGATGACAATACAATTAACTGTTTCTACCTGAAGTTTCTATATACACACTTTTTCCATTAGACCCAGAAAGCCTTGTTTACTTCACACAAAACCAAGATTGAACCTTCTCCCTTTGCACAGGTGATCAACAGGTATCGTCTTTAAAACCCAGCCACATTTACAGCCCAACATTCATTTCCTCCCTTCCCAGAAGCATTTCTTCCTGCTGTTTTTGGCTGCAATGAAAGATCCTATTCATGGCAGCTCAGACAGACATCACTTCACAAAGCTCAATCTATTCAATTAGGCAAGCGTGTCACTGTCGACAGAAGAAACAGCTTAAACAACTTCATCTGCAGCCTGTCACATTAAACACATTCCTTGGTGCAGATTCAGCAAAGAAATCATAATTTGGCAGCAAGAGAGATACAAAATGTGATGGAATTGGATAACAAATCCCTCTAAAATCTGACAGATGAGATCTGAGACCTCAGCAGTAGCTCTTAAGCAGATTCAGGTGAAAAGGTAAATACACACTCTTTCCTTTAAGTAACAAAATTACATAATCACCTTTCTGCATTAACAGAGATATTTGGAATGTCTGACCTCTTGTATATTTAAAGGAAAAGTAAGAACATGAGAAGTTAGAAGCTCTGGGGCAGGAAGCATGGAGGAAACCTACTTAAGGCCATAAACATGGTACAAAGGGACAGAAGGAAATACTTTGAGTCGACATAGTAGCAAGGCAGATTTGTGGGAGAAATGCAACACACTGTAACAGAGAGGCTACCAGGAACTGCTGGTGTGAAGAGCCCTGGAGCAGAGCAGAGGCTGAACCACATAAACACAGGGCAATACAAAATCTCAAGAGGAACTCAAGGTCTGTATCTTATAACATAAAAGTTCTCTTTGAAATAGTATGAGATTGAATAAACAGATAACATCCATACTACGAGCCTTATTCTTGCTGTTAATTGAAACTAATAAATATGCATGGAAATACTACCTTACAAGTTCAGACAAAACAGAAAAGGGACTGGCAGACTGTGCAGGGAGTTTCATAACAATTGTGCTTTGGGAACAGCAAAAACTACAATAAAGATGATCAGGGAAGAATGAAGAATATGATTGCCATGAAAGAAATTAAGGACTTGCCTTTAGAAATATTATTAGGGCATGTATCTAAAATAATTCTTTAGTGCCATATGAGATAAATATTCTCTTTACATTTAACCTTTTACAACTGCTCTGGAATGAAGGAATGTTCTGGACAACATAATTTTGCTGTTGACTTGAATGTCCCTTTATCTCTCTACTCAAAAGCAGATTGAACTATTATACTGTAGAATCACAGAATATCCTGAGTTGGAAGAGTCCCACAAGGATCATCAAGTCCAACTCCTGGCCCTGCCCAGGACATCCCCAGGAATCACATCATGTGCCTGAGAGTGTTGTCCAAACACTCCATGAACTCTGTCAGGCTTGTTGCCATGATCACCTCTCTGGAGAGTCTGTTCCAGTGTCTGACCACCCTCCGGGTGAAGAAGTCAAGAAGTGTTAAAACTGAGAGAAAGCTCATTAAGATTTTATCTGACATTTCCTCGATTGTATGTAATTCACCTATATGAGAAAAATACATACCTACCTCTCCAACATATTCCATCACAAAACTGTTGGTTTTAATTTTCTGGAGGGTTTTTACTCCCCAGCCACGGCCATTGTTGGTTCTGAAGATGCAGAGGGAATACGGGGTCCCTTTCTGTACAATCCTATTCGGGCAGTCAGGCCCACACCTACAATATGAATTGCACTCATAGATGGGCAAGCCAGGCTGGATTTTTAATTTCTTACGTTTATTGTAAGCCAAAATAAACCCAGCCTCCTTTGGACAGCACTTCTCAGCAGGGCAGTCAGCACACTCGCAGCCAGTTGTTATTCCATTGAGCACATTTATTCCTGGAGCAGGTTTATACTCATTAATGTAGTAGAAGTCTAAAGGAGGGCCTTCAAGATCCACGGTGTTTTCTACCAGAATCATTGCTTTATGATTCTTTTTCCTGTTGAGTTCTTCTTTCCATCTCTGCAGAGCTATTCTTTGTTTAGCCTTCTTTACAATGTAATCTGCAATTGCAGGTTTCAAAGTTTTAACATGGTTTCTCACTTTCAGTGCTTTGCCTTCTCTCACCCGAGACAAGTATTCATTCTTGTCTCTAAGAAAGTTCTGAAGAAGCAGAGGGCAGTTCAGATGTTTCCGAGGCTCCCAAGTATTTGAAGATTCTGGCCATCCTTTCCATTTCACAAGATAGTATGCTTTGCCCTTGAAATACAGAAACAGATATAGATTTAGCCAGAGTTGATGTTGCTGAAATCCAGTATCACAGAGCACATGGACAAGTATAAGAGCTCTGGACTTAAGGATCAGCACACAGGGCAGAAGGCCTTGATGTCCCCATAAACATTACAATTGGGGAGAAAGAGAAAAATCAGGTTTTTTGTTTGCAAATTAACTTACAGCACAACTTTGCATTCTTTACATATCATCTCTAGGGGCAAAGAAATCAAAAGTTGGGATGAACTCTGATTGCTAATGGCATACCTGGAGGAGGAGGAGGCTAGTTTGTCAAGGCAGGTGGTAAGTTATGCTAACTTGCTGTATGACTTGTATGCACAAGCAGAATGGAGTCGTATCACATACAGAACAAAAAAAATAAATCCAAAACTTAGCGAAAAAAAGTCTAAACCCCACTATTGGTCATATCAACCATCCTCCCAGAACAGTAATTGATTTGATACATGTAATATTGTATTTACAGTGAAGCAGCATACGTTTTACACTTATTTAAAAAGGACATAACTGTAACAAGGACAAATCCTGAGACCGAATTTCACAGGAATCCATTTGCAGCACACGGCCCTAATTCTTCGTTAAACAGACTAAAAGAATCAAGAGAGAAATACACATGGTTGTCTGCAAAAAAAGGAGAGGCATCACAATTCATATCGAGCTACCACCTAAAGCATCAGCATCAGATACACAAAGGTGAAACATTTCATACTCTAACATGTCTGTAATTTCAGGAACATTTCACATTCTAACATGTCTGTAACTTCTTTCCACATACTGAAAGTAGCAGTTTACACCACTTTCTGTTTACAGTTCAAAGCTTAAAATATATTTAATTTGATGCCAGCAAAAGCTTTGTCCTCACTGCCTGCTGCTTTATATTATGAGCAAAAGTACCTTTGGCTTACTTCCAAATTTCAGCTGAAAGAGTGATCAAATTGGTCTGTGTTTCTCTTACCTCTTCTACCTTGTAGTCACACAAATATTCCACCTCATAACTCTTTAGACTCCTGTTGGTGATTCCAATGGATTTACATCTGAGATTTTCCTTCCTACATAATTCTTGGAGGGTCTCAAGTGAAGCTAGACATGGCACATACCAGGCTACAATAAGAAAATTAGTAAAGAATCCTATTTAATGTCTCAGCTAAATTGAAATAATTATGCCTCATCCCAGAGTCCCCACATTACCATTTGTGACAGCAGTCCACGAGTCTCTTGTACAACTGCAGTGTCTTCAACTCAACCCTTCTCTAACGGGTCAAGTGAAACACGTAAATGATTCCCTCCCTGCACCTTTATTCTGTACAGTACGTGCACTTGTAAAGAACAACAAATATTTTGGAGGGCAGAGACTTCCACAGGTGAAAGCTATGCTAAGCACCGAGCAATTTTTCTACAATTACAGCATCGCATAACTGAACTACGGCAAGCAGGAAACCTCAATTCTTTAATAAGACCGCCAAATTTCTGTAGTCAAGCGCAACTGAGCACTTGCGATGCAACCATGGTGACTGGTCGAGGAAACAGAGACCCACAGCCCGCATCCAGAAGGATCGCGAGTGCCTTGTCAGCCAGGCGGATTTAGAGGGACGAGACACTCCGCAGGGCGGCAGCGCCCGGGAAACACCGGGATCAAGGGGCTGGATGAAGTCCAGAGCGGGAGCCGCTGCCGTGCCCGCCTCTCCCCGGGGCTCCGCGGGGCTCTCCCGCCCCGGCCCCCGGCGCAGTTCACAGCGCAGGAGCCGGGGAGAGGGCGGCGGAGCCTTTCCCGCGGCCGCATCGGGATCCAGCGTCTCTCCCCGCGTCCCACCCCCGTTCCATGTCTACCCCAGGCACCTCCCGTCCTCCTCCCACAGCTTCCCTGGGGCAGCGGACAGGATCCTCAGGGAAGAGGGCAGGACCCNTCCGCCTCCCGCCGGAAGGGGGCGGAGCGGAGAGGGCGGCCCGGCGCGCGCGCGGCTCCGCCCGGCCCCGCCCCCCCGCCTTTCCCGCCTCTGCCGTGAGGGGCGCCCGGCGGGACGGGCCCGGAAAGCGGGAACGGCGGGGAGAGCGGTGGAAATGGAGCGGGACGGAGTTAAAGCCCTATCGCTTTTGTTCTTATAGAGCTCTGCAGTGCCTAGGGCAGGCGGGGGAAGCGCGAGGCAGCTTCTTCCCCGGGCCCCTCAGCTGCAGTGCTGAAAGGAAGAACCTCCGAGAAAGGGTCCAGGCACTACTTGTAAAAAAAAAAAAGATAAAAGATANCCGCCGCGGGTCTGTGGGCAGGGGCGGTGGGAACGGTCCTGACGGAGCAGGACGACAGGGACCGGTAGCGGCTCCCAGCGCCGAGAGCTAANGAAAGAAAATGTTACACCGTCATCACACCTCACTCACATGCGGTGTTTACTATTAATGTAGCTTTGACAGAACCACAGAATCGATTAGTGTGGAAAAGGCCTCCGAGATCATCAAGTGCAACCTGTAACCAAACACCACCCTGTCAACCAGACCATGGCACTCAGTGCCAATGTCCAGGCTTTCCTTAAACACCTCCAGGGCTGGTGACTTCACCTCCCTGGGCAGCCCATTCCAATGCCCAATTACCTTTAATGTTAAGAAATTCCTCCCACTGAGGAATTCCACACCAAGGAAATTCCAACCCAAACCTCCCCTGTCACAGCTTAGGAGTCAGCAACCGATCACCCTGTCAGCGGCTGCCTGGCAGAAAGAGCCCGACCGCCCCTAGCTCCAACCTCCTCTCAGGTGGGTGAAGAGGTTTTCAAGTTCACTTCAAATCCCAGGTAATGGAACACAGCCCTCTTCCAATCCACACAGGTATTCCTTGCTCTATTTTCTCTGATTTTTGAGGCTCTGTTGTGACACTTTCAGTATTTTACAAGGTAACACACTCTTGTAAGCACTGAACTGTTGCCCCTTAACTTTAAACTGAGACCCTCAAACCCCATAACCACACGTGCCTGCTCCATCTCATTACTGAAAAAACCTGCCAGCTTATACCCAGACAAGTGTATGACATACAGATTAGAACAGCGCCACACAGAATGGAGATTGCCAGGATCTGCATTAAAAAATGTATTTTAATAACATATAAATAAGCACATTTAACTCTTACATTTCTCAGGTAATATCACAAAACCATTTTACAGAAAAAAAACTCCGGAAAAAAAATTAACCTGCTCAAGAGGCCAGCGCAAATGGGCTCCACCTTCACGGTTTTGGGCAGTATCAAGACCAGACAGGATTCCAGTACAATCACCAGAGAGGGGATTTTCACCCCTTAGCTCTTGCTGGTTCAAAGCTATGCTGCTGAAGCCACAGATACACTGGCTGAACAGGTACAAGACCTGATTAGTCAAGGAAAAATCTTCAGACTATGTAATACGCTTGTTGCTGAACCACAGGCACAAGCATTTGTGCTTTGCATTTTGTAAGTCAAGTGCTGATAATTCAATGATCTGCTGTCCCCATGTCTTGACTAACATTTTGCACCGCACTCCAAACAGACTTGGTGGCAAATTAACATTTTACTTTAGTTTATTACTAAATGATTAAGAATCATCAGAGACATCCCAGAGTGTCACTGCTTTGGCAGAAAAGCCAGTAAGAGACAAAAATCAAGTTAGAAAAATGTTGCCTTCCAAAATGGACTATGATGCCACTTCAACAGTGATGACTTCACACTTTCCAGTGTCTTGATCCGTGCAGGTAACGTGCAAGGACCCATCCCTAGATAAAAGAGAGGATTAAGTTTAGGATTATCTCAACACAACACTTACTATGTTACTGCATGTTCCAGAGAGGATAAACAATAGTCTTCACACAGATGAAAGGAAGACAGACCAGCATCAAAATATCCAGGGACAAACATGCTTCAACACAGATGAAATTGATTTATGAAATTAAGTTTAAATTAGTGAGCGTTTATATATGCACCTCTTCCCTTTAAAGCATCTATTTTCTCTACATATGCTGGAATAGATATTTAAATATTGCATTCAAATATTGAAACTGAATTTATTTAGTACAGGTTTGTAAATAGATTATGTAGTAATATTACTGAAAATATTCATTGTGAGAACTCTGAGTCACACCAACAGATTGATAAGCATGTCCTGTCATTGCACAAGAATTTGACTTTTGAAGTGTAAATAGTCTTTAAATTCCAAGGATCTCCTTCAACGAGGAAAACCATAATTTTCAAAATCCATGAATTAAGAAACAATATTGAGCCCTACTTCAGCTAGGCATACAGTCACACAAAATACTGAGGTAGAAACAGATGTTGTCTACTAAACTTCCTCTCCCTTTTTCACCTAAATATTACTTAAACCTCCTTTAAAATAATGCTGTTTTTCTGCACAACAGAGTTGCATCTAAAATCCCCAGAATGTTTTCCTTATCAGTGCTCAGTATAAATCTCTGTATGACAAACAAGGCATTTCAGGTGAGGTCTATTAACAGGCATTAATGCAACTGATAGCTAATATAAGAAAATGAAGTGTTTTGAGCTTAAATAGCAAGTAGGAATTTCCCATGGCACTGTTTCTCTGCTTAACAACCCTGCCTCTGAAAGGACAGAGCCACTGTAAATTCTATAATCCTTCATAACTAAAAAAGACAAAATCTCCTTCAGTTTTTCTCAAAGAGTGGACATTCAGCAAAACTACCCAACGCACTTCCACAGGAAGTCTCAGATCCTGACTGCTCTCAAGCACGGTTAAACTGATCAACGGT
The DNA here is from genome assembly GCA_013397115.1 of Edolisoma coerulescens. Taxonomy (NCBI): domain Eukaryota; kingdom Metazoa; phylum Chordata; class Aves; order Passeriformes; family Campephagidae; genus Edolisoma; species Edolisoma coerulescens. Next base: position 390,117 of record VWZW01004519.1, read on the forward strand.
TCAGAAATTGCTAAAAATAACCTACACAATTGTATTAAGCTTTGTTTCTTTAGGAATCAAACAATGGCAGCACCAAAGGTACTGCAGAAACCCCACAATTCTACAGAATGTACCCCTGCTAGGGCCGTCCAGCCCTGTGACCAATAAAATCCTGAGATTTCTCAAAACAAAATTAAACACTCTGCAACAGGAGCAAAGACTGCTTGTCAGAAGTCTGACACAGCAGGGTAAGCAGCAGAACAACAAGTGTTTTGGGTACCTTTTCATAGTGAGAACAGTTAGTATATCATGTAGGCCATCCTCCTTTTTATCTAAATCCTGTAGTACAATCTATTAAAAGAAAAAGTTTGATTATAATCAGGTTCTCCAGGTTCTTGCACAGCAGTTCAAGGAAAGTGACACAACAGACGTGCAAATTCATGTATTTTTAGCTATTTGCATTATTGTTTCTGTGGTTTGGTTCAGGATCTATCCCTGAGATAGCTGAGTGATACCTATCACTCCCACAGTGTCCTTTAGGATCAGTACTGTAATTATTAGGTAACATCCCTTCCCTAGCCTCTTTAAAGATATTTGGCCAGAATTAAGGTGGAGTAAGAGTCTTCTTAAACATTCCATCAATTTCAGACACATCTGCCCCTTCCCTGATACTTTCCAAGGAAAGCACATCATCACTGTTTCAAAAAAGCTGTGTTCTCTCTGTAGGTTGACTCCTAACCAACAACTTTAAACCCTCATTTGACAGAATCATTTCATCTTACCACTGTGATAAATTGAATTCAGTAGTTAATACCAAGATCCTGTCCAATCTAGAAAGATCCAAAAGTAAACACATCAACTACGCCATTTTCAGTTTTATTGCACATCATTGTATTATTACACATCAGTTTTATTTTTAAAATGTTGGAGGATCTGTGCACTACTGGAATAACTGGTAAAGATCTCTCATCCCAGGTGATCTTATTACAGTAGTGCCAAGGGTCAAACCCTGTCAGCCATTTAGGAATTCAAAAGGGAAACTTCCGTTTCTTTACAAAGTGCTTGAATGCTATGCATGTACAAAAGAATGAATAAAGACCAATGCCAAAGAGATGCATGTCATTATAATTTTCTAACAAGTTCTGGCAGTGGTAGGATTGGTTTCCATTTTTTTTCCAGGTCCAATTGATTTCCAGGTGGCTGCTGTTCAAACGCACAGGAGTGTGCACATACTCACCTGGGCAAACTTCTCTTCTTCTTTCATGGGACTCTTCCCCAATGACTCGTACAGCTCAAGGCACACAGAGGAAATATTTCCAGGAGCATGCAGGGTGTGCTGCCTTCGAGCTGGCAGTGGTGTCCCTGATGGAAATAGCACTGTGAATTTGTCAGCCCCTGACTCGTCTACTCCCTTCAAAAAGAAAAAAAAGAATAGAGTTCATGTCTTTCTTTAAGTGCTTCACTGAGCTGGAAGTGTTACAACAATGCTCCACAAGAAAAGAAATCCAAGATTCATTCCCTCTGTCACATTTACCATCACAGCAAGTAAAAACCATGACATTCCTACAAATAAGTCCAGCTACTACAACATAGAAAAGATACAATCTATCTCTCCTTAAAATCCAGTTGTTCCTGTCAATTTTTTTGCTAATAAGCCTAAGTCACCACGTATTGCTAATCTACAGCAAATCTGCAGAAGTAACAATAAAACAGTACTGTTTCTCTAAGGCCAGTCATACATAATTAGTGTTATATATTCACTGAAGCTGTAAAATTTTCTAATATTCTAATTTTAGCCTTACCTTAAGAAGAATATCTTTGGCAGAACACTCAATGAGAGCATCTTCTTCTAACAAGGTATTCTCTTTCCCTAGCAGAATTCCTGCCTCTATGGCTGCGCCAATGGGAATAACTTCATCTGGAGGAATTGAATTCAGTAATTCCACAGCTGGGAAAATATCTTTGATCAGCTGCTGTAGCTTTGGGATTCGAGCAGACCCACCACAAAGAACAACCTGGAAAATATCAAAATTAGTTCAAATCTTTATTCTGTCAAATAAAACAGACAGGTCACACCCTGCAGTGCAGAAATGCAAACTGCTCTGGGATATTTTATTATCTGCAGTCGTTTAAATAAAAACGGATGTAATCTTTGGTTGACTTCTGATACTTTTGGTTTTGAAATTAAAGGAAATATTATGTATTTGAAAAGTTTCTTTTACAGAATCACCTAGATAAAGTAACACTTTGAAAACTGAAAAATTTATCACAAAAAGAGCATCAGGTTGAAAGGGACTTCCAGAGGTGATCTAGTCCAACCTCCTGGTCAGAACAGGTACAGTTACAACAGGCTGCTCAGGACCTTTCCTCCATTGATACATATTCCACAGACTCTGTAGGCCCTTAATTCAGCATCTGATTTCCCTCGTACTACAAATTCCTTTCCTGTAATCTAAAATTTTCCCATGTTGTAACTTGTGCTGCTTGCCACTCACCCTTCCACCATGCACCTGTAGGAAGGAGCAAGTCAGGTTTTATCCGTAAGTCCAAGCCTTATTACAGCGACTGAAAATCAGCCAGATCTGGACATAAAGCTTACTCCAACTTTTCCTCATGTAAAACATAAACCTAATTTACAACTCTGTGTTTATTTATTTTTACATTTAAAGTGTTCACTGCCCCTCATCCAAAGCATTAAGGCCTGAGAACCTAAAAAGCCACCTAAAAACCACTGCCAGCAGAAAACAAAAGCCATTCTCTAAATGGCCTGGGATATTTCACTATGCACCAGTGAAACCAAGATGTGACACAGCAAACACTCATTAAGAGTCTGAAATGGCACCAAATGTCACTGAAAGCACCAGAGAGCTTTAGCTGCAGAACTGATGAGCCAATTCCACCAGCAATGAGTGCAGCACCATTTGCCACACACAGGTACAAAGGGGGTGAGATGAATTTCCTCTCTTACACCAAGGCAAGAGACATTTGAATTAAACTACTAATGTCTGCTGCCTTGCTCACCATCTTTGGGAATAAAACTCTCCCCTGGTTTGGCACCTCATGTGGTTTTTAAGCCAGCAAGGAGGAGCACAGGCACCAAGTGGACACCAAGCAATTTGTTCCACTTTAAGTCAAAACTTTGCCTTTCTCCAGAAGTGTCCGCAAGCCCTATCCAAAGTTCAATGAAGGCAGAACAAAGCCCACAGACTGAACTTAAGGAAGGTACTCCTCAGCCTGAATTTGGGCAGAATTACACAAATGCACCAAATGGAGACAAATCCTCCCCATCTACTCAATATGCAGCAGTAAAAACACACAACTGAATCTGCCTCTACCTTACACTTAACTTCAAATAACTGAAATGAAAGCAACCACAGCAGCCCTAGAGATCTCGAGTCTAGAGATTCTGTTGGATCCCAGTTAAAAATGCTTGAACATATCATTAAAATCTCAGTCTGCAAGGAAAACAGGCCCCACAAGTATTGTTCTTGTGGAATTACGAAGCATCCTACAGACAAATTACTTCTATTATTACCTTATTAATATCATCTGCTGTAAATCCAACTTGCTGCAAGAGCCTTTTAATTGCTTCTACACATTTACTAAAAAGTGAAGAACATATAAGTTCAAACCTGGCCCTAGAAGAAAAAAAAAAACATTCAAAAAGTATCATCTCATCCATAAGAGACAAATACCCGAAATGGAAGAACAATAATTTTTAGAATATACTTTAGTTCTCCAGCTGGTACTACGGGATTTTTAAAAAAAAAAAATCATCTTTTCCCATTATTAATCTCCAAGTGATTTTGTTGTTGTGGAAGTATCTGTCCTATTAATTCCATCATGAACACCTGCAAGGAATGCACATTCATTCTTCTTCAGTGTACTCTAGAGAAAAAAAAACAGTATTGTTGTCTTGACAACACCCAGTATTGCTGTCTTGACTCGTGTAAAACTAAAGAAAAATCCTGGAACTGCTTCATGATCTTTAAAATGGATACAAAGACTCAATTTTTAGAGGCAAATCAAGCTGTGTCCTGATTTTCACACAGGGAGTAGATAAAGCAAATTAAAAAACAAACTTGTGTTTGCCTTTGTCTCTTTCAACCCCGCAGAGGAAGTTCTACTCAGCACAAATACAACAAATCCAAGTCTGCAACACTGATCCACAGGACCGGCATCCTGATCCAAAAGTGAGCTGACCCCAGTTGTACAGTACTGCTACTCACACTTCCAAACATGCTGTGCCTTATTTTAGCCGCTCCAGCTGCTGCAGTTCTGCAATGGAAAAGTCTGTTTCATTTTGCTAAAGCTGCTGCTGCCTGGAAGAGCAATCAAAGTGAGCTAAAAATCTCAGTAAGAGATCATCCCAAGGGAAAAGAGACCGAGTAGGACACAGCAGTATGAACACAAAAAGACAGAAAACATCTTTCTACTCCAGCTGTCACTGAGAGGCAACATCAAGACTTCCAGGACTCCTCTCATTCTGGATCTCATTTAGATGAAGAGTCCACAAGCTGTCTTTTCCTTAAGGAAAGTACAACAAAAACAATAAGGGGGAGGAAACAGCCACCTTGATTCATTACAGTATCCATTCCTCTCCCATCAACAACCAGACTCCAAAGATAGGGTGTCCTTGTGCCTTTTTGCATTTTATTTTCTAACCATTAGGGCAACACTATCAGTGCGACGGCCCTGACCACTACAGACTGCAGCATCAATATGAAACAACAAATTTGCCTTCAATCTCACTTCCTTCTCTAAAAGGAACACCACCAGAAATCAAAGCTTATTGAACATCCATAATGGCACCTAGAAAGGTTTCAGTAGCTTCAAGATCTGCCTTACCTGGACACATTGCAATCAAAATCTAATCCATCATACAGTGAATCTACAAAACAGTTTGCACTTCCCAGGGTTGATAAAGAATGTTTTGCAATATCAGCACTGTTCATTAACTTCATCATGGCTCTGGGATTTCCTCTAATATCATGTTTACAAGACCTGTATTTTAAAAAAAAAGATGATACCAGTTTAAAAAGGCAGGAATTTGACTGATAACTCCTTCTGAAAGGAAAAACAGGTTAGAACTCTTGAACTTTTTTTGGTAAACATTTTAGTATTAACGACAATGCCACTACTGAAAGTTTGCACACACCTTGACACAGCAGAGACACAGCAGAGTTCATGGCTGAGCCCCAATAGTTCAACACCAATTTCAGGCAACATCCACCCAAACCCAGGCAGTTCCCAGTCTTCCTCCTCAGCCCCAAACAACTGACAGCTCCTTCAACACCATCTTTACTTGAACCATTTCACTCACAGTCTGCTAGATTTTTTTTTGTTTTCTTTAGAGCAAGCACCAGATAATGAAGTTCCTGTCCTAACAGGAACATGCTTGGAATTCAAATCTTACCTCTGAAATTCAGAAGCTAAGTGTTGAGCTAGAGCTTCTGTGAAGCAAACTCCACCAATGCTGTCATCTGTGTTTGTAGCAAGCACACGATATATTCCACTGTTTACTTCTATGACTGTGATAGAAAGTGATGTTCCACCAAGTTTATAGACCAGCACATTACTGTCACATTAAAAAAATATTGAAAGTAGCATTAATTTTGACACACTGTCAAAAGATTACCACTGTGTATTGCAGGTTTTAATCAGGCAAGAAGTATATGAGAATGGTAAAGAAACAGCAAACAAGAACAAAATAGTTCAAACTGACAGCAGTCTTTTCTATTTGAAAGTGAATTATCTGTATATTCATAAAGACAACCAAATGCACCTACTGAACCCAGCAGCTCTGCTTTAGTTCTTCCAGCACATGTAAAATGATCTTATCTCCCACAATTAAAACCACCTATGCCAAAATATGTTTAAAAAGGAATGCATTTTTCTTCAAGCTAATCAGCTTAATAAAGTTGGAAACTGGGGACAAATCTTTAAAGACAATTCTCAAAATATAAAGACCAAAACAAACGAATTTAAAACACTACATAATTACGACTTCTAAATGCTTCTTGTCTTGATTGAGAGAAAAAAGCAAAACAAGCCTCATGCTAAGGCAACACAGCATTCCGTCATTTAAGATTTCTCAGGATTTAAGTACAGCAGCTTAAAAAGAAGTAAAATATTAGGATTTTACCTTTTCCCAGTGGGTGAATCTTGGCCAATTCCATAAGCAAGGAGAGCTGCAGACGGCTCATGAATTAATCTCATCACATTGAACCCAGCAGCTGCAGCTGCTTCCCTGCAATGAGCCGTAACAGCATTTCACTCTACTTTAATGATCTCACTATAGTCACACACTGTTAAGATTTCACCTGAACTACATGTGCCACCTAATCAGGCCTCGTTTGCAGCATGGTATTAACAAAACTGAGTGACTGGAAAAGTACCAAGAAGTTCAGTTGCTACTGTGTTCTTCAGATAATTGGATCTGCTGTGTGCTCATTGTTAAAGAAAACACTGGTCTATCAGTCTGCATAGCACATAAAGACTGCAAAACACCCCTCAGCTACACCCCACCCTAAATCAACCTTGGTAACTTATCTTCAGGTGTGGTATTAAAAGTTCTTGACACATTATTTCAACAGGTAACACACCAGGAATACGGATTTACTTGAAAATTAGTTTACTGACCCTCACTTGTAACATTTAACTTACCATGTTTTCTTGATACTTCAGTAGCCTGGGAATGCCCCACAACTTGTTTCCTCCACTTTGAAGTTATACCAGAGCAACAGAATGCTTCATTACAGACACTGCAAATCCCCAGCTCACTGTTTTCTGACTGACTTTTAGGTGTGCTTTATTTACTTCATGACAGTTAAACGTAAGGGCTTCTACATATCAGAAAGCAGAAACAGATGCTGCCATTTATGCTCAGCTTTAAGCATGCTTATGTTTTCATACAGAGGAACTGTTAGAGCAGAAGTGTTTCCAAAGAGAATTTCCAAGCAGAAAACTGGTATGTATTCCATATCTGCACTCTGACAAAGCAGATCTCAACAGGCCAAGTAGCTCCACTTGGTTTGGGGAGTATGAAAGGCAAGAAGGGGAAATTATGAGGAGGGTGAGAAACTATTTGCATTTCAAAGGGGTCACTGAAGATCCTGATCTGAAATGAGATTCTTTCCTTGGTGAAATCAGAATTTCCTCTCACTTCAGCGATTCAGAATTTCCTTTTGGTCACATCAGCGAATTCCATTACAAGTTTCTCAACTCAGGATTTAATCTCATATTTTCCCAGTTTAAATAACATCTCAACATCTTGACTGACACTCGCAAGCTGATGTCCAGCAGCAGAATTCCCACAGCTGATCTTCCAGCCCATCTGCTTTAGGCACATAAAATAACAGAGAAACCTCAGTGCTCTTACCCAAGGGCATTTTTCTGATTCTCTCCAAAATCAAATGGTACAGTGACAACAACGTCGTTGACATCTGAACCCAACGCAGACTGGGCAGTCTCTGTTTATCAACACAGAGAGAGCATGGTGAGTAAAAGCAAAAAAGGAAAAAAAATGACATCTTAAAAATACAAGGACAGCTTAAAAAGCTAAAACACATTATGAATCTAATTATTATATACCTTTCATTTTACTGAAAATTAGTTTTGCCACATCTTCTGGGTTAATGAGTTTGTTATCTATTTCATACTGAAGTTTTCCATTCTTTTCAATTATCTGTAAGCAAAACCAACACACCTTTGTTAGACAGTAATTTGGTTAATAACAAAAAGGAACGTTTAACTTAGGTTCTGTTTAAAGTAAAAAGCACTGGACTGTGTAAATATACTCTCGACATTAGTACTCTACTACTACGGAATAAATGCTTTCAAGATGCTTATCAAAGATCACAAAAAGACCTGTAGCATCTGACAGACACAAGAGTGACATTCAAGGACTTCCAGAGTCCAGGCTTCCCTTTTCTATTAAGTTTTCCTTAGTACAAAAGCAATGTTTAGAACAAAAGTACACTCCTGGTCATATTCTGTAAGAAAAACACCAGCTATTTTTAAAATCACACCAATATGAACAGTCGAAACCCAGAGAAAAACTTCTTTATGAGTATATTTTCCAAGATAATTTTTCTCCTGTTTTGCAAAATTTTCTAGTAACAAGCACAGTCTTATGCAAATTAACTACTGATATTAAATCAAGTGGTTAAAGATTTTTATCACAAGGTGCTGCAACCTGAGTACCTTCTACCAGCTCTAAGAAAAACCACAATGCTACTACCTAAATATATTAGGATTCGTGCCTTTGCAAAATGGCCAAGACATAAAAATTTTTCTGTTGGAACTATATTCTGCTGGCAGACCTCAGAACATGGTTATCATTTATCTGGATAAAAACAGAAACATTCCACATAGCAGCAAAGGGACCTCATATGATGAGAGCTGATCACTACAGAACATAGATATGGTGTGGCCCCAACAATGACAAGAAAAGTATAAAATTATACAACTCATCATACTCACAGAGCATTTGCTTTCTGCAATATATTTCTTTGCCTGAGGGTCACCAGAGCTGTCCAGAAAAATTCAAAATAACAAAATAAATCATATGTTCAAGGTTAATTGCACAAATTCATCTTGCTAATATTCCTTATACCATCTCCAACACATCAAGCTATACTTGAACCAAAAATTCCTAGTTTCACTCTACAGATACATTTATAGAGTAGAAGAAAACCCAACAGTTCTGACTGCTGGCACCTTTCTTTCTCCTTTCCCCAAACTTCTGATTGAAAAAATACCTATTAGTTAGGGAAAAGGGAAAACAAAACCCAACACATGGTTTTAACCTGCTATCCTCCATGACCATTGTAAAATCTTTCAGTCAGGTTCTGCACCTGAAAAGTGCTGAGAAATACATCAGAATGGACAACATCTTGTCAGCTCCTGTCAATGAAAGGGCTGTAACATGCAGCTGGGTCATCACTAAAAAGGTTTGTTACATCTCTGATGTTAAATCCAACCCAAGAGGTGTAGTCCTAGTGTCACTGTAATTGCCAGTGCAAATGATCACAGCTCCACTAACAGGCACCACAACAGGAATAGAATCACACAAGAGGAATCACAGCAGGCACTAATCAATAGTTTCACTATTGCAATAAAAGCAACACAAAGTTTCAGGCAAATAAAACCATAGTGGATTTTACACATAGGAAAGCAACCAGGTAACAAAACATTGTAGTTAAGAAACTTAGATATGTAGGAAAAGCATATATGCAACTTGTTACTATATTTCACAATTTCATTTTCAGACACAAATTCAGATATAAAATACAATTTTTCTTCTCTACTTTTGTATTTCCAGAAGCATCTCTTTGCTGTTGGAATGAAATACAGGCTAAGAAGTTCATAATACCAGCCTGGTCTAGGGGAAGGTGTCCCTGCCCATGGCAGGGGGGTTAGAACGAGGTAATCATTAAAATCCCTTCCAAACAAAAACATTCTGTGACTCTATGACAACAGAACGATTTTTAAAAGAGATGCCTTCAGTATTAGTGCTGAGACGTTAAATCAGCTTCAATGGGAAAAATTTCTCACCGCCCCTTTCACGCCCGTTCTCTTACCTTCGCCCAAGGATCTGCTTTACTTTCACTACAGTGTTTGAAATATTCCTTATCCTACTTTGCTTCGCAGCTAAGCCAACAACCTAAATGAAAAATAAAGGAGAAA
>VWZW01004519.1:399800-419597 GCA_013397115.1 Edolisoma coerulescens
AAAAGATAAACTGAGCGGCAGACTGGGCCCCCTCCCCACACCACCCCGCGGAGGGGCAGCCTCACCTCCTCGCTCACCGAGAACGCCACGACCGCGGGAGTGACCCTGTCCCCGGCGTCGTTGGCGACCACGTCAGCGCGGCCATCCTGCGGAGAAAGACAGAGGCACAGCCGTGAGCCGCCCCGGGGCGCTTCACCGCCGAGGGGGAGCTCCAAGCGGCAGAAACGCCGCGGGCGGGACCCCAAGCGGGCCTCGGCCCTCACCTTGTACACGGCGGCGCAGGCACAGGTGGCGCCCAGGTGCACCCCGATGGCCGCCATCGCCCCCTCCCGCCCCGACGTGCCCCGCGCGCGCCCGCTCCCAGCCAATCCCGCGCCGCGCTGTGCCGTCACCGGCCGAGCAGCCAATCAGAAAAAGCAGAGCGAGGGGCGTTATCGCGCATAGCAACGGGGGCAGACTCTACGAGCGAGGCGCGGGGGTTTTGGCGGGAAGCGGCGCTGAGGGGGGGGCGAGTCCGTGAGGGTTTGTTTAACCCGGGACAGCCGGGCGGCGAGAAACTAGAGCTTAAAGTGCGGGAATTAAAAAATAGAGAAACTAAAATAGAAAATCGAGATTAATGTGGAGAAAGCAGCAGCTGTGCGTGTGGTCTATGTCCGTGGCGCCTCTCGCGGTTCAATTGCTGGCAATGAAGCACATGGAGGTAGTAGTTGTAAATCACAGAACCTTTTCCAACCTTTTCCATCAGGTTGGAAAAGACCTCTGAGATCATCGAGTCCAACCTAAGACTGAACACCACCGTGTCAACCAGACCATGGCACTGAGTGCCACATCCAGGATTTCCTTAAAGATTCCCAGGGACGGTGACTCCACCTTCTCCCTTGGCAGCCTCTTCCAAAGTCTAGTCATCCTTTCTGTGAAGAAACTCCTCCTAATGTCCAACCTTCCTGTACTACAGAAATATCTCTATATCTGGTGCAGCAGGTTGAGCTGAAGTGCTGGTTTTGCATCACCTAGCAAGGCGTGACCAATGTCTGGAAACAAAGCTCGGTGTCTCATAATGCTGCACTGCCGTTGGAGAAATCCATCCTCAATGCCACAGGACAGGGAAGAAAAAATAATTATCTTTAATCATTCCTGGGGAAATCAGCATCATTCACACAGAAGTTCATCCTGGCCAGAACCGTTGTGCTGAAGGCTCCTCAGATTTCATGTGGTCGCATAAAAGGAACTTCAAAGTTATCACAGCAGAGGCCACCTCCCGTCTGCAGCCTCGCACTGTGCAGGTGACAGCACTTGTGCAGGTTTGGGTGCTCATTTGCATCCCATTTCCATAGGGAGTCTAAATGCCCCTCTGGGCCCCCTCACTTCATTGCTCTGAAGCAAAGATTGTCCTTATCCTGCTTTATATATGATATGTTGAAGATTGAAGGAATGGACCAAGATCACATAGAGGTGAAAGGTGTTAGTTTGAGTCGTAAAGGAATTTTCTGTCCCAGAATAGATCCCACGGTTCTTAAATCAGGGAACAATCTTCCTTTGGGTAACTGAGCTTGCTGAAGGTGACCAAAGGCTGGAGCTCAGATGCCAGCAGTCCTTGCTCTGGAGAAGATGGCAGTGTGACAAAGGCAAAGCTTATACAACTGGAAACAATACCTTTGGAGTATGTCCAAGTTTAGCTCCTTTCTGTCTTCTCTTGTAAATGGAGGAATGAAAAGAGGAAAAGAGTAGAAGTGGGTAGGAGAGAGCTCTGCAGACTGGAAAAAGGTATTGTAGAAGTAGGAGGGGGTGTTTCCAAGTGATGCTTTTGGCAAAAGAAAAGAGAAGGGAGTCTGGGAAGAGACACCCAAGATGGGAGAGTAAAGGAGAACAGAAGCCCCAGTACAGAAACCAAGAATATTTTTCCTGTGCTTTCCTCCAAATCCTAATACCAGTTGCACCATTTATGTCAATACACTGGTATTTAGAACCCAAGCCAGAATGTGTAATCTGTTAAAAAGTTAAAAAGTGCTTATGGCCACACTGGTAACAACTCCTCCACAGCTAAGCACATCCACAGTTATTTTCCAGCTGTTGTTATGCCATGGACATGTCCTTATGGACACACAGTAGTTCTGCTTATCTTAACTAAAGCAGTTAATGTTCCTGCCAGGTGTAAGCAAAGCTGAGGGGTAGCAGGCATGAAATGCCTTGGCAGAGGTTTGTGGTGGCAAGTGATGTTTGCTGAGGACTGAAAAGCCCTTGTCTGTCTATGCCCTTCCTATCTTTTTGGGAGTTGTTCTTATCTAATGGGAAGTTCAGAGGCTGCACTGAGCTTGAGTGAGCTGATAGATGGGGCAACAACTCACCTCTAAATAAAAAGTGGAAGAAGCAGCCTGGATTCAGGATGCAAGGGAATTTGATCTTGCACACCTCTGCGAGAGCTATTTCTCTGACCCAGGAAGAGGAGAAACATCCAGCCCCAGTCTGACTGGAGTCCTGCACATCTCCAGGCACCTACATCCAACAAACACCCACCATGCATCAAACTCAGCTCAGAATTAGACAGGTACTCTGATGAAACCCCTTAGTATTATTTCCCAGCTGAAAAAGCAGTAGCACAAACCTTTCACAGTGTCAAAGCTGTCCCTTCTCCTCCAGGCTGTGGCACATCTCTCAGCCATCCAAAAACCAGAGCAGCCTCATATCCTCATATCTAATCCTTGTATTTAATACAAATCAACCCTCTTTTAATATAAACCCAGCACCAGTTGCATCAGGCCCTGCTAAAAATTTGTCCCCATCTTTCTCACAGTCCCCCTTTAAGTACTGAAAGCCCTTCAAAGTGGAACCAAGTGTCTCTATTGAACAAAGACTGTTTTGCAGTTTTAAATGTCCTCTAAAATGTCCCTTGGGGTGAGGAAAGAGGGATGAGAGCATGTCTTTTAATTATCTTGTGTGTGTTCTGACTTAATTTTCAGAAAATAAAGCTCCGAGGAGACAAGACGGCAGCTGCAAGATTGTGGCCTGAGATCATCTCTGGCCTGGGGATGTGAACAGAGCCAGTACAGTGGCCAGGATTCTCAGGAGAGCTTTGTGAGAGCCTGGCTGTGGGGGACCTGGACAGGAACCCTCTGTGTGGCACTTCACCCCAGCTTTGAAAGCAGCTCCTTCTCCAAGAGAGAGGTGCAAGACTGCACAGTCTTACTGGAGACACTGTCATGTCTGTTAGAAAACTTCCATCTCCCTCACTTTGCATAAAAAGAGGCTTTTCAAGCTCATTGTCTAACTCCCTCAAAGTAATTACTCCATCATTATTGGTCACAGTGCTTATTTTGGGCACACATGGTGTTGGGGGGTCTGTCTGTATATCACCTCCAAAGCTGCTGGGCTTTGGTGGAGGCTGGAGCTATCTGTGGCTTTGCTCTTACACTTGCCACCCATTCTAAAAGTCACTTGATAAAATCGATTTCAGTATCCTTGCTTCGTAGCCACAGTATATAAATGATAGGAAAGAAGCAAGCTCAGTGGGTAAGATTAGTTAAGTACTTGTCTTAATTCTTAATAAGTGGAACAAAATATTTGTATGGGTCGAAGGTCGGGGCTGACCGCTGCGGAGTCTTCCCTCAGCAGACCAAAAAAAGAGAAGTACATTGAAAGTTTGGCAGGCAAACCCCTTGCAGAGCTGCTCTCAGCGCCTGTAGGTGGCAGAACTGCCGCACGGAATCGCAGTGCTACAACTTACCTGCAGCACTCGGTGTGTTTGGCAGCTCGGTAGGTTGGCAGCAAAGTTGAAGCCAGATTAATTTTCTTTTACTCACACCAGAGTGCTTATTAGAGAGTATCCCGAGCTCGGTTTATATTTTAGAGGACATAAAGTATATTAAACATCTCTGATTTCGATTGTAAATCAAGAATGGTAATTTTCTTTCTTTTCTTGAAAAACCTTAGAGTTCTTTCAAAATAAACCACCTTTTTTTTTGCACTCACATCACAAACTTGAGTCACAAAGTAGGAAAAATTTTATTTTCTTACAACCTGAAACAACCAAACTGCCAACCTGTACCTGGGGCATGGATCAGTGCTCCTTGAATGAGCTACTCACCCACACTGAAGCATCCCGAGGGAATCTGCCAATGACTCCATGGAAAACAATGTTGAAAATAGGAAGCTCTTTCAGGTCACTTTGGTACGTTTCTTCTCTGCTGCCACTCAGCCAATTGTGAATTACTGTTGACAGGAGCAAGGAGGCACGGAAGGCTGATTAAACACGGCAAACACACTGCAAGGCTAGAACAGAGAATTGGCACAAATAACCTTTGACAAGGCTTTGTTGAAATTTGGCTATTAGGAAAATCAAATTTGTGTGAGTTACTGTAGAGTAAATATAAGCACATGCCTCGGATAATTGCATGTACACTTGGTGTTAATAAAACAAAAAATATGTAATATTCTCATTGCTGTTTGGGGAATTGCTATTGACTGTGTCAGGCAGTATCATCCTTGGGCACATCTATGATGGTCAAAATTGGCTAAACAACTTTATTACTCTTGTCAAGCCTGAGAACTTTCAAACATATATACCACTTTCCCCCCCCCCCCCCATCTTAATACGCCCCCCCCCCCCCTNTGCCCATCCTCGCATTTTTGTTCTTTTTCCTCTCTGTGTTCCAGTTTTTCCATCTCTTAAATGATGTCAAGTTCACTCTGCAGCAATGTTGAAAGGTTTTAATAATAGATAGGAAGTGTGCTGAGATCCTTGGCTGGAGGATGCTCTGTAAATGCAAAATGCTATGGTTAATAATGTAGATCTAAGTTGTGACATGAATTACAGAGGATACCATGAGGCAAGCTCAGAGCTTTCCAAGCAAACTTCATGGTAAAATACTCCTGAAATTCACTTCTGTGCTCTGAGCAGAAAACCTTGTGTTCTTTAAGCGCTGCCGTGAAGTTCAAACTCTGCAGGGCAAGGATGAGTGGAAATGGCCTCGAGTTGTGTCAGGGAAAGTTTAGATTAGAATTAGATATTAGGAACAAATTCTTTGCTGAAAGGGAGGTCAGGCATTGGAATCACCATCCCTGGAAGTGTTCAAAAGGTGTGTGGATGTGGCACTTGGGGTCATGGTGAACACTGCTGCTGGGGTAAAGGTTGGACTCCATGGTCTCAGACGCCTTTTCCAACCTGAACAGTTCCATGATTCTATGAAAATTGAGCAGTGTTTAAACCAGTTTAAGTTTAAGAAGAGACGACTACCACAACAGGTTATGAGCAGCGTCAGATTAGATAGTGAAAAATGTCTTAATTTTAGGCAAAAAATGGATTTAGGCATGAGGGTGCCAGCTAGAAACAAGGAGTTCATTCTGTTCAGTCAGAGATTTACTATGTGATCTTGTGGAAGCCATTTCATTTTGCTGTTCCCTGAGTTCTTCATTTGGAAAAAAAACCCCAAACCAACTAACAAACAGGAGCAGCATTTTCCCTTCCTCCCAAGGGTGTTCTGAGGATAACCACATTAATTAGTTGCCTGCTTAGAGGTGAGTGTAATAGGATGGAGTAGCTAGAACACAGCTCTTATCTCTGCTGACCAGTCCTGGTCAGTATCATGTCAACTAGATTGATTTTTGCAGAAGGTGATTAAACACAATTAAATGTCCATGTTAAAACCAACACTAAGATTAGCGCTATTGAACTGAGATCAAAGTGGTGATAGATTTTGAGCTCCTTTTGTTAAAAAAAAGTGTTAATAGGATTCATGCAGAGCTGACAGAACTACTTCCTTTCCCACAATCCCACTGTTATCTATAAAGCTCAAAGATGAAATTAAAGTTCTTCTTTAAACTACAGAGCAGTTATATTTTTTTTAAGTGTTAATGATCCCTGTCTTTAGCTAACTTGTTAATATTCCTTTGGCAATCTCTGCTATTCAGCTCAAGGTTTTTATTTTCTTGTTGTATGTAAAGAATTTTTTGACAGATTTTATGATTCACTTAGAGAAATTCAGCTTTTGCTGTGGACATCATAGCTGGTCAGCAGCTGTGGAGATGCAAGGCAAAAGAATGGCATCTGGAAGTATTCTTCTTTGTTTTAGGTTCTGAGAAAGTCCTAGTTAAATGACAGAATTTGTGCTCAGTAAAAATCTCTGTCCATCTGCACTCATGGGCATTAATTCAAATCCAGTAATGACAATAATAATGATAATCATGAGTAACAGAGGACAGTCCTGTGGCCTGTGAGAAGCAAATTTGGAGGATCTGTGCTTAATTTTCAGCATATATGGCTGTGTGATTTTGGACAGCCATTGAAATCAGCGGGACTCTTTCCAGCAGCTTCCCTGGTCATTGGCTGGGGCCCTGAACGGCCTGTTACAGCAGGGGAAAATTAACAGAGCTGTTGGCAGCTCATCAGCTGATGACTGAATAGATACACTGAAATTCCCTTCCACCTTTACAGAGGAAGCCAGGAAAGGCCAAGGGTGCAGAGGAGGGAGCTGCTGTGCTGGTGAACAAACAGCTGCACTTTTCTTCCTTAGTGACAGCTTCAGGAATTCCGAGGAATTTCAGACACCCAATGATTTTACTCTGTGATGCTCTGATTTTAATGACCTGGACCCAGAGAGCTGCCTCTGAAATAACAGCTGTCACTTCTGTGGAAAACTACACGTTTTTATGGAGACCAAACCACTTCTCATTGAGGGCAGACCTGGGGCCCAGGCGGTTGGGACACATTACATCGGCTGATCCCACCTCCTGATCCACAGGAGGGCTGTGCAGTCCGGCACTTTGGTGTAAAATCTCTCCGTGCTCTGATGTTCATCAGTTGTGCTGCAGGGACGCCTCACTTCTTTGGAAGCGGGAGGGGAATCCCTGAAGCCTTCACAGAAGAGCTGCTGCGGGAGGCCCCGCTGCTTTCTGGCAGCTCCCGAGGGACAAACCCCACTCCACAGAGAAGGAATTTTAGGCCAACTTCAGCAGAGACGTCTGCAGCACCAATCAGTTGCATGGGTCTACCCTTTGAAGAAAGGTGTATACTGAATTTTCAGCTCTGGATTTTCCCAGGTTACCTTTTGGGGATTTTCCTGGCCCGTTCTCATACCCAGAGGTTGTTCCTCTGAGTGCTGTTCAACCACAGAGCAAAAAGACAAAATCTACTTGGAGAAATTACAGTCAAACCAAGAGGAATTTCCTGGGGTGCAGAGAAACAGTGAATCAGTCTGGCCAGGAGATAAGCAGAGGTTTCTGTGGATCAGCCTCCTGCCCCTGTGCTGAAGAGTGCTTATCCACCATGGGTCCTGGTGGGACAGACTAGATGGGTAGAGCTGGAAGAGTCTCATTCTTGATTTCAAACCTCAGGTGGTCTCTTTGCCTCCTCTGTGCTGTAAAAGCTAGCAGAAAACCCCTGCTGCTTTCATGGGATGCATTCTACCATGAAAAGGAGAGCTTCCTTGCTGTATCACATTACTCATTAATTCATTTAATTGTACATTCATTATGTTTGCTCATGTGACAGACTGACACAATCCAAGGCTTACCTTCAGGATTTATTATAGGTGCAAAGTTAAACAAAATATTGCTACATAGAAAAAACATAATTCAATATCTCCTTGAAAATCCATTATTTGCACATTTAAAACATCCATTACGAGCAGGTCTGGCACTGCTGTGCCCTTTGCTTTGCCATGTGTTTTACCCCATGGAAGAGGGAGTCCTGTGATTTTAGCCAGTGGCTTGTGGCAGTCAACATCCCCGGCAGAATTGTGCCTTGTACTTCCACGGGTTTCTAGAAGTGTGCAAGCCTTCCCAGCTTTGCAGCATCCCCTACCAAAGATCTGTGCAAAGTGAAATGTGGCAGATATTCATGCTGGTGAGCTCAGATAAGGTAGGTCGAGGTTTTAAAGCAAATTGCTGGGATTCGGGGTCTCGCTGTCACTTTTGGGTACCTTCCTTCTGAGAGTTTCTGTTCTTCAGCCTTTCTAAACGCAGGCAGAAAGGGAAATAAAGAATTCTGTAGTCCCCCTCTCCCTTTTCTTATCTACTTACAGCTTAGGCCAGGAAAAGTAAAGAAAAGAGTTTGGGGCTTACACTTTCCTGCTAGCCAGAGCAGCCTTTGTTGGAGGCCTGTCTGGATGACTCATGGATGTGGATGGGCACTTTCCCAGCTCTGCAGTGAAGGAAGAGCAATGCTGACTCCTTCAGAGAGAGGTTGCTTGTTCAAGTTGAACAGCTGTTAACAAAGACTGCTGAGTTTTAAATAACCCAAATAAGTGAAGTCTCTTCTCCCTCTTCTTGCTTTCTTTGTACATCAAAAAACCTACATTCCTCTTAACCCGACAGTTTTTCATGGCAGACAAAAACTGGATATAGGACATAAATAGCCAGTCCCATGGACTGAATGAAACCTCATTTCCAGTGGCTTAATGACTTTTGGATCTGCTACGTTTTTTCTAGTAAAGTGCAGGGGTTGGCATGAGCCTTTTTCATGGCTGGGCACTTCTCAGACTCATTCTCCTGTGTGGTTTTTTTGGTGGCTGAGACTTATTCTGAAGCCTTCCTCTTGGGGAAAGAAATGAGACAGAGGAGCTGGTGCCATTCCCTCTAGAGATGGATGGACTGGTAAAGCCCTGGTCCTTGGCTTTAAACACTTGGAACTGCAGACAGATCAGTGGAGGATAGAGGACTGCAAGCCCACTTCATTTGGGATGCAACAATTGGTCTCCCTGACTGTGCTACCCTCTGTTACAGCAATTGCTCCACAGCAATTGTGTAAACTGGGTGAATTTTTTCCTCTCCGCAGCACAGAGGAGTTAAGGACAACGTGAAAACTCACATGCTCTCTAAAGCATCTCTCACATTCTTTCCTCTTGCAGAAAGGAAACTGGACTTAAAACACATGGAGCTCTCCAGGAGAATGGGGGAGGCTGAGCACTGGAAGTACTGACAGGCTGGGGAGAAGTCAGCAGGGTCTGTATGGAGAAAGCAGAGCTTGTTCCGAAGTGTCCGTGGGGAAAGCCCAGCTCACACCTTGAGCTGACACTGACCATACTGGTCACAAACACTGTCTTAAAGGGATGACGGGTGTTTTTATTAGGAGTTGCCTCTGTAGCACCCTAGCAGTGCAAGGCATTTGTCAAACACCTTCAGAAAAGGTTTCTAACAGACATACAATCATTAATTATTTACCTTGCAATAGGTGAGCAGAGGTCCCAGTATGCCAAGACCTATACATAACACACACATCAGCACACACACACAGAGGAGCTGTTTTTCTACACTATTCTCTGAGGATATGGTGTAAATAAAGTCACAGACAGAATCCATAAATAAATAAAAGGGCTCTGCCCTGTTACCAGTGAAGTCAAGGGTCTCTCACTGATGATACTGAGAGCAGAATTAGCCATGGGGTATTCCTGGAGCACATGGTGCTATAGAATAGAGATAGGGGAGGAGGGAAGTGCCAAAATGCAGTGGGGGTGAAACTCGTGTGCCCTGGCTCAGCTGTCTGAAGCACGAGGTGCAGGTCAGAGCCAGTTCACACGTGGCAGAAATGGGCATCTGAAGAGGCACTTTCAACTGATCAGTTTTTGGACTGCTGGCAGGTCCCTCACTCACAGAGTTCTCACCTGCAAACACAGCCTGGCACATACAGATCCTACCCTGTGTTCTCTGTTGCTTTTTCTCTCAGCACAGGTAGGCAAGTGAGCAGCAATACAGACACAAATTGCAGCTATTAGTCAGAAAATGCTAACCAGAACTAACCAGCCTAAAGCCTGTGTTGCTAGGAAACAATCTGCCTCTTACTATGCATCATTGCCATTTGCATACATCCACTCTTCTGATTTTCTTATTAATATTCCTTGCCTCAGACACTCTAAAAATTTTCCACTACAAGCTGGCACAGAATCCAGTCCTCTCCAGGTCCCCAAATGGTTTAATTTAACCTCAGACTGCTGATGCAAGTGGCCTCAGTTATTTCATTTTAGTCTGGCAGGAAAGTGACAGAATTCACATGCCCACATGCATGTGGCCATAGGAAAACAGGGACAGCTGAGCTTTGCAGGACACAGTGGCATGTGCTGCCTTCTGCTTTTCCAGCCTGTCCTGGAGGTTTCTTCCTTTCAGTGTTGCTGTTGACTCTCACATGCCTTGAGGAACTAACCTGCTTTTGATTGTCCAACCACCCCCAGAGGGAAACTCAGGGAAAAATAAGTAATCCTGCTAAAATTATTTTTCTTAGGACAAGTACCTTTAACCTGCAGTTTTATGTCAGTTCTAGGGAGCTCTCGATTTACTGTATTGGAATTTAAGTCAATGTAGGTAAATCAATACCCAGCTGCAGTGGAGATTAAGTTGACCATTGATTTTAAGTGTGCGTGACACCGGTAGAGTTTGCCATTTACAAGCACAGGATTTATTGATGTGAGGCAGCTTTAAATCTCTCTGGCTATGTTACACCAGCTCTGCTAAGATTCAGGCACGGAGCTGGAGGGGGATTTCCAGTGGTGCATTCCCCGTCTGCTGATGGTTGCTGATAAACAAAGTCTCCTGAAAAAACATGGTGTGTCACTGCTTCCCAGGGCAGTTCTACCAGAAAATTGAAGTTCAGCAAAAATCACAGCTTTTGCTTTTGTTTCAGGTGGCTTTATTTAAAGCATGTCATGATGCTGTCAGGATTAGGAAGGGGCTCTGCCTGCAGTGCCAGCAGCAGCCTGGGAGTGCCATGGCAAGGCAAGGACAGCACAGGCCAGCAGAAGTCGCCATCAGAGCGCTCGCTGCTGACACTGAGCAGCAGCAGCCAGCAATCACATCATCTTATCATCTCATACAGAGGTATTTGGCACTGGCTGCAGCTTCCACAGGCAGCTCATTGGCCACAAATCAATCTTGACTTTCTTGGAAGGTTTTTGCCTTTTATCTTAGCATTGTAGGAAGGAGGCAGGGTCCCCGTGGATAACCCTGTCCATTGCACATTACAGATTAAGGCAGAATCCTGGGGAAAAAAGTCTTTTATTTTCAAAAAAATGATGGCAGTGCACAAAGGACAAAATGAATGTTTCACCTTGCACCTGTAATCTTATAACGGATGGCAGAGTCAGTGTGGCATCAATGTATATACTTGTTCCCTTGTGAAGATTATTCCCTAACCCATAGATTTTTGCTGTTTGGGAATGATTCTTGAACAAGCCTGTGTTTTCCTTTGCTTGTTGTCTTTGAAGCAGTTTGCCACAAATACGCAGCCCAATGCACTTAAAGCTATTATAAATGAAAACTCAAGCTTTTTAGACCTACTCTAAATACATCTCTTCCCACGTTGTATTATACTTTGACAAAATCTATAGATATCCAAGGACTTTGCCAACTCATTTTACTCTACTAAACAGAACTTTTCAGAGGTTTTCAATAGAATTTGAGCTCTCAGCTCTCTTGTTGTTTTGGTGCTCTTCAAATCCCTTCTGATCTGGGATTCGTACAGTGGATGGCAACACAACCAGAAAATCCCACTACTCCAGGACATTCTGCTTGTTTAAAGGCATTATTTGACACGTATACAAGTAGGACCTGTGAGCTTAACTTTAAGAAAATTTAGGTGCAGGAAGATCAGCAGACAATAATGGTACGAATCATAAAAGGAAAGCAGAAGGCTTGTCCATTATGTTTCTACCTCAAAAATTCCTGTGGGAATGAGCAGAATCCCTTCCAACTCCACCAGAAGGAAATGTGCCATCCCTCATCCTGGGCTTCTCTGCCCAGGCACCCTCATACTGTGAAAGGTGCAGGAGGCAGCAGGACAGGTTTTGACATGAGTCCTGAGCAAACAACTTAAGCCTTGATGGGCAGGATCTGAGGTGGTCCCAAAGTCTGAGACTGGCAGCAGATCCCTTAGCAGCAGGAAGAAACCTTCCTCTGGTAACTTGACCCATGCTGGAAAAAGTGAGACCTACTTTCTACTAGCTGGAGGAGCAGAACAAAACAAGATGCAGTACTTAGGAAAGAAACTAATTAATGCATTGGCAGCTCTTGAAACAGCTTGTTATTTCATAATCAAACACCAGTGGAAAAAGGACTCTGATTGTAGTTGGTTAAATGCAGTAGTAAAATCAGTGAAAAGCACACTTCTAATAGGTTACAAATGAATAAATGCCTCAAAATTCATACCTGAACCTTGGCAGCCTTGTCTTGTCTGGAAAACCTGGACTTGAATCTCTTGGCTGAGCAGACATCTCTAGTGCCATTGGGGAGGCCCAGCTGGGCTGGAAGGATGTGCATGAATTTTCAGTATCTCCTGTCACAGAGGTAGACACATGAGTGGTTTACAATATATACCTATATCTATATCTATCTCTATCTATATATCTATGTCTATATATCTGTTTGTAAGTTATTTGGAAACATCTGCTTTAAAAAAGGAAATGGAAGAAGAATTGCTCCTTCTCCCTCAGTAATGAACCAAGGGCCTTCTTTACTGTTAATGTTACTTGCCTTTCAGATGTGCTCTGTCAGAGAAGTTAAGTCCATCCCTTCCACCTCTTTAAAATTTTCTATCATTTCATAAAAGAGCAGAGTGTTAACTCTGGGGATGTGGCCAAACACATGTTGCTTAAACCTTCCTGTCTACTTCCATTTCCCTCCAGGTATATCTGAATAAGATAGTCTGCATTTCCTATCCAAAACCACCATATCTTTTTGCAGTGAGGTGTAGAACTATGTACAAAATACATAAATTTGAATTTCATTGCCAAAGCATTTCAATAAAAGGATTTAATTGTGTTGATTAAAGTTTGCAAAGTACCAAACTTTTTCTTGTGGTCAAGAATATATATATATACACCCATATAAAAATACAGATAGATATTTAGGTCCTGTTCAAGACCTCTTGTCTGCTCAGCTATGACTTATTTGCCTGTGGAGTGACCACAGAGCCAGGTGTGCACCGAAGAATAGACTCGCAGTTGCCATGAGTCAAATGAGCTCAGCAGAGCCCAGACAATTCCCATCAGCCCACGGCTTGGTGGGGGTTCCTGTGCAAAATTACTTAGTGGGAAAGGCACTCAAGTCACATCCATGTTTAAGCAGCAGTTTTAAAATTTTAAAATTAGGAAGGAAAATATTAACTCTGGACAAAACACAGAAGTGGGAATGTTTTGTGTACCAGGTGGGACTCCCTGATCCACTGAACTGGTGCAGAAATAGCTGCCATCGGCCCACAGCGTTCTGGAGCTGTCTCGGTCTGTGAACCGACATTTGCTGATGCCAGCAAACTCAGCAGCCTGAAAAGCTATTTTTTCCCTACTGCTGAGACCACCATTCCATAGACTCTGGCAGAGGAGGTGCCTTCTGTCTCCCAGCACGTCATGCCAAGAGAAAGCCTTTTGTCTGCCCACAACAGAGGCAGTGGCAGAGCAGGAAGCTGTGAAACACTAACTACTGTTGCTGGCAAGTGAGCCAAAAAGGAGGGTTCTGCCGGAAGGACACAGGCTGGGATGTGACCTCCCTTTCTGTGCTCACAGCCAGTGTGGATAGGTGAAGCCATCTCCTGAAGGGAGCACTGGAGGGGGCTGAGCTGAGCTGAGCCAAGAGCTCACTGGAAGTTAACAGCATTGTTAATGCTGGGGCAGAGATCCGGGCCCGTGTCAGAAGCATGGACAATGCTTCTCCTCAGTCTTGCCACTGAGAGATTTCTGCCAGTTGGGCACCTGCCATGGATCTCAAAATGCAGCTATGAAATTGGTAGCTGTCCCAAATTAAATAATATCCTGGAGGATGGCACTGAGCAGCTTTCAGGCCAAATTTGACATCTTTTGTATTTGCTAAAATCTGCCTTCTTGATAGTCCTTGCCTGTGTCTGCCTTCTCTGTGCAGCATCAGCTCCAGATGAGATGTCAGAGCAGCAGGATGAGGTGCCTTTGGGCACAGGAGATGTGTTATACTGATGCCCCCAGGTACCCCCTTTGCTGCTTCTCTGCCCTGCAGATGCAGCTAAATCTGGTGGGACACTGATAGGGTGATCTTCTGGGGTGCAGAGCAGAAGAGGGGTGCAGTGTGGGACACTGTCCCAATGCTGTGTGCTGATGAAGGATCTGATCCCTCCCTGCTAAAGGGCCTTCACTGTCTCCTCCCTGCTGGAAGCTGCATAGGGCCATAAGCACACGTCAGTGTGTTACTGATTACTCCCAGGGTAAACTTCAGACTCTGTTGTAAGCCCAAGGGCTCAGAGACACATTTTAAATGTGCAATCTGCAATTCTGGCATTTTCACCTGCCTCTGGGAACCAGGAGCTTTAACTGACTCCTTCTCAAGCCTGAAACAACCCTACAACTGCTTGGCTCAGCTCTTTCACATCTAAAACACACACTGGACCCATCTTTTCAGAAGATATTTTGCTGCAATGAGATTTTTAAAGTTGCTCCTTACATTTTGCTGTTAATGTTACATTTTAGGCATATGAATGAAATGGCCAGATTTCCCAAGCCTGGAGCATCTTGAAAGTGCCCATAACTTTTGTTCTTGCCAACTATTTGCTCTTGAAAGCAGAGTCAAACAGACCCGTGCTGTGGTTTATCATGACCTGATTATATTGCAGTGAAGTCAAAGGGTGGGTGTGAGGGGGAAGCAGCTACTTAAAACCATTTTCCTCAAAATCAGAGCAGTCTGTGAGAGCAAGACAGCTGCTAGATGCATTGTGGGCACTGAGATGGGAATTCCTGCCGTTTAATCAGGCAGCCAGCTGCAGCCAGCAAAACCAACCCTGACAAATCAAGCAGTGGAAAGCTGCACCTGCAAGCTGCATATGCGCCTGTTGTGGGGTTGGGAAGGGAAAAAAAAGAGGTTTAAAGACTGGATCAAACAAATGAAACCTGAAGTGTGGAAGCTGTACGGAGGTTAAAACGTAATAGCACTGTCATGGATCATCTTGCAGGCTTGGCTGAGAGAGGAGTCAGCGCATCGTGGTGAGGAATCATCTGTGCTTAGGAAAATTTCTGAATGTCTGCAAAACCAGGAATCCTCTGTTGAAACTTGGGTTACCATTCCCACTGCCTGAAGTTCTGGATAATTATTCTTAAGGACACCACAGTGATGTCTTTGGATCGCTGCCTGTGAGGTCTCAGCGAGGAGTGCAGCAGTGAAATGCCCGCAGAGCCCGGGTGCAGAGGCAGTAGCAAACCCAGCCATCTGTGTTTTGCTCAGGCGCTGTAAACAAACATGGAACAAGTGCATTGCATCAACACACACTCATATTTTAGCTTGTTGGTGGGGAATTGCCCCTGTGGCACATGTGGGCAGGAGGCAGCACGATGCTGAAGGGCAGCCCCACACCAGCTGCCCGCACGGATTCAGGTCAGGCAGTCAGTCCAGAGCTTTTCCTGTCAGAACTGAGCTGGTTGATTGCTGTGGTTCCTGGACTCAGTGAATGATGTTTAAGTCACCCACTTCTATCTGAGATAGACTTAATGTGGTCATGAACTGGATGACACCAGACTTGGAGGAGTGTCTGATACACCAATGGATTACACTTCCATCCAGATCTCAGTAAGCTGGAGAAATGGGCCAGCAGGAACCTCATGAAACTCATCAAGGAGAAGTGCAAAGTCCTGTGCCAGGGGAAGAACAACCCCAGGCACCAATACATGCTGGAGGCCACCCAGCTGGAAAGGACCTTTCCTTTCTGGACACCAAGTTGAACACGAGCCAGCACAGTGCCCCGGCAGCAAAGAAGGCAAATGGTCCTGGGCTGCATTAGACTATTACTAGAAGTTGGAGGGAAGTCATGTTTCCCCTCTACTTTGCTTTCTTGAGACCCCACCTGGAGTAGTTTGTTCAGTTCTGAACTCTCCAATGCAAGAGAGACATGGACATACTGGACAGTCCAGCAAGAGACCATGAAGACAATGAAGAGTCTGGATCATCTGTCCTATGAGGAGTGGCTGAGAGAGCTGGGACTGTTCAGCCTGGGGCAGAGAAGGCTCAGGAGGATCTTATCAATGTATGTAAATACCTGAAGGGAGGGTGCAAGGAGGACAGAGCCGGGCTCTGTTCTGTGGTGCCCAGTGACAGGGCCACAGGCAGTGGGCACAAAGTGAAACACTGGAGATGCCCTCTGAACACCAGGAAACACTTTTAGCTGTGAGGCTGACTGAGCACTGGCACAGGTTGTCTCCATCCTTAGGGGTATTCAAAAGCCATCTGGACACAGTTCTGGACAGCTGCTCTAGGTGGTCCTAGTTGAGCAGGGGGCCTGGACAAGATGACCCCTAGAGGTTGCTTCCAACCTCAACCTTTCTGCGATTCCGTGATCTTGTTTCTTGATTAAATACTACTTCTTGATTAAATAGATTCTTGGCCACAGGCATGACTTCATTTTCCCAAGCATCAAGCAAGAATGTTGCAAAGTAAACAGAGGTAAGTGATGTGCAGACGTAGCCAAAATTAAATTGAACAGAGCAAAATGATTGAGGACCTTGTTTGGTTTAATCGCCTAGCTCTGGTCAAGACCATCGCAAGTGCGGTTTTATTTAGAGTTTTCAAGTGTAGTATTCCAAACCAGAAAGATCATTTCACAAAGTAACATTTCCTGAGATGATAATTGCTTTGGTAGATTTTTTTTCCACAAAAGTGTTCTTATCAAGGAAGATGACTTCTTTATACAAATAAGAAAGATTTTTTTCATATAAATAAAATGATTTTTTGAACTGTTTTTACAAAACTCCCAGAGGTTCACAGGGGAATTCAAACCAGTTATATAATTTAAAAATACCTCAGTATGTTGCCCTTTAAAATTGATTCTGGTTTTAACACTCACAAATCACTGGTGTGCTGAGTTGAAGACCGGATTTTATTCAGTAAGCACTCAGAACACAAATTACAATATATGCCTGAAGTCCTCTATGGTGATGTATTTTCAAGCCTCTGTGAGGGAAGAAGGAAATACAGTGCTTCTCTTTGCATCAGAAATTTCAGAGTGAGATTTTGTGGCCCATGTGTGACACAGGGTACCTGGCATGGTTCCTCATGGCTCTCCTGTTAGCCACGAAGACTTGCTGAATTAAGGACTCACAGAGTCAAAGAAATTGGGTGATTTTTTACTGGGAGGCAATTGTTACACTGTAATTAGCATAGTCAAGAACTAAAAGGTGATTTTAAGGGTGAGAGATAATGACAGCACCTTGAAATTAAATAGCACAGGTGATATTTTTTAGATGGATATGGGCAGGGTTCAAAGAAGAAGTCAGTGGGAATGAAAAGAACCTGAAAATCCACCTTTTCTGCTCCCAGACATTGCTCCCTTCTTTTGCATGCCCCATTTGTCTGCTTGCCCATCCATGCCCAAAATCAGATTCCTGGTCCCTGAGGGCAGGACTGTGCCATAGCCTTGGGTGCTGTGCCATGCCCCAGCTGCAACACGCGGGCTGAATTACACAGCGATGGATCTCATCTGCATAACGGAGAGCCCATTCCCAGCACAGAAGGCCACAGAGCAGATTTCCTCTCTCCATGATCCTAATTAGCCATCTGTGGTATACAACTGGAAAAGGGCTTGGCTCAGCAAGCAGAGCAGGGAAGGGGCAGCCAGAGAATGATTCCCCCGGTCCGGGGTCGGCCGGCATTTCTGTGGACACAGGAGTGGAGCTGCCCAGCGCTGCCGAGAGCAGTGACACAGCTGCAGACCAGCAAAGGAAGGGCTGAGACCCCCTGCTTTCCCATGACAAAAACCGGAAAAATCAGAGCTGTTTGAGAAAATCCCCGCTGGGAGAGCAGCCTTCAGTCCATCTCTTTCCAAAAGGGAATCTGGCAGTCTGCTTCATCCATATGCCAACACATGTGAGCAAAGCAACTGTCTGGAATATGGAGAATGGCTCCGGGACTCTGGATCAGGCCATCAGGGTCCACAGATGTGTCTGCTGCATCGAAGATATGTTTCCAGTCTGAAGAAGTGTGGCCAGCAGGTCAAGGGGGAGGATTCTTCCTCTCTGCTCTCCAGGGGTACTGCATAAAGCTGGGGGAACCCCAGTACAAGACAGACATGGACCTGTTGGAGCAGGTCCAGAGGAAGGCCATGGCCAGGAGGCTGGAGCACCTCTCTGTGAGGACAGGCTGAGATAGTGGGTGTTGTTCAGACTGGAGAAGAGAAGGATCTAGGGAGACCTTAATGTGGCCTTCCAGTAATTGGAGGGGGCTTATAAGAAAGATCACAGAATCCTAGAACCATTTAGGTTGGGAAAGACCTTTGAGGTCATTGAGCTCAGCCATCTACGTGTCTTCTAAATACCTGCAGGGATGGTGACTCCACCACACCCCTGGGCAGCCTGTTCCAAATGGGGACAGACTTTTTTAGCAGGGCCTGCTCTAACAGGCCAAGGGGTAATGGTTTTAAACTTAGAGAGGGCAGATCCAGGCTAGATACAAGGAGGTATTTTTTTGCAATGAGTATGGTGAAATACTGGACCAGGTTGCCCTGAGAGGTGATGGATTGGAAGTGTTCAAGGTCAGGCTGGACAGGACATTTAGCAACCTGGTCTATGGAAGGTGTCCCTGCTCATTGCAGCGGTTGGACTAGATGACCTTTAAAGACCCCTTCCAACCAAAACCATTCTATGAGTCTAAGTTACAAACAAGATAATTCCCCTTTTTTTAATACCTTGAAAATTACCTGCCTTTTGGGATGATTGCTATAAATCAGCCATCGGGCAAGTCTGTGTTATTTTAAAAGGGCTGCACAGTGACTAGAATGCATATTTGTAAATTCAAAGGAAATCTTTCTATGTAGTAAAATCATTGAAACTCAAGGAAATATTTTGTCATTGCTCTTTTGTTTTACTTAATGCTCATAGTCACGCCATGTTAATACCAGTGGGTGAGAGTGAAAACCGGAAAATTGCTATAAATGTATAAAGTTGTGAAGGTTGCATATGTAATTGAGAAAAGAGCAGAAAGCGAATGAAGCTGATCATTTACAAAGTGTCAATTACTTGAAACTGTTCTGGCTCAGAAGTTTGAAGTGTCATTAGTGCATGAAAGGCCATTTAAAACAAAAATATCTTGAATCCTCTAAACTATAAAAGGAAGAGATTCTACTGCTGCCTCAAGGACAACTTGTGCTCAGACAGAAGTTTTATTTCAGTTTCTGTTAATCCAGCTGCAGGAGCAAGGCTCTAAATCCATCTCAGAAACAAGTAGCACTTGTTAAGAAAGAACCAATATATTAAGTAGCCTTCTGATTTTTCCAAGTTTTCACTGATGGAAGCAACCTGCCTGGCTGGAAGACAGCACAGTAAATATCATCATCTCTGTTGTACCCGTTTCAACAGCAGAATCAAGACTTGGTTTAACAAACTTCTGGCTCCAAGGCCCAGGACTTTGGTTTGGTATGAATATTATTTGCATGGCCAAAAATGGAAAAGTTGAACAATGACTTTCATTAATATAAAGAGTGCATGTGTGCATCCATCCAGCTTCGGGAATCATCCAACTTCTGGTATTAATTCTGCAGTACAACAGCACAATTTGTTGCAAAGGACTTTAGTTTAGCTCTTCATTTCCAGTCTTCTGTAATCTCACGACATGGGTTTACTTTTCACTTGTGGATTTTTCCCAGCTACTCAGTGGGAATTCTTAAAGGCAATAAGCATTTTCACAGCCCCTCAAAATTATAGCCTTTCCTGGGAAGACAGAGGGGTGTACTCAGAGTCTGCCTCCAGCGGATCAGTCAGTCTTGTCAGGTTTTTGGCATTCCAAGACAGGAGGTTTTTGTAGCCTCTCAGGAGCAAGATTTTGACAGGCATGCTCAAGACTTTCAAAAACCAGATTAGCAATGGAATATGGTGGGGGGGG